>PVKY010007589.1:0-14776 GCA_004027775.1 Bradypus variegatus
ATGTATAACTATGTAATGGTACTGTGAACAATCGAATGTACGACTTGTTTTGCATGACTGCGTGGTATGTGAATATATCTCAATAAAATGAATATTTAAAAAAAAAAAAAGGACCACACAACGCAAACAGGGAAGCCTAATGTAAACTATGGACTATAGTTAATAGTACAATTATAATAATAATATTATTTCATCCATTGTAACACATGTGCCACACTAATGCTAGGTATTTATAATGGGGAGAGGGTATATGGGAACTCTGCATGATTTTCCTGTAATCCTACCACTTCTCTAATAAAAAAATGACACTATCAAGGAAGTGAAGAAGACAATCTACAGAATGGAGGAGGAAAATATTTGGAAACCATATAGTTGATAAGGCTTTAATATCTAGAATATACAAAGAACTCTTACAATTCATCCAGGAAAATACAAATGGCCCAATTTAAAAATGGGCAAAGAACTTGAATTTACATTTCTCCAAAGAAGATATGCAAATAGACAATAAGCATATGTAAACATGCTCAACATCATTACTCATTAGGGAAATGCAAATCAAAACCACAATGAGATACCACCATTTCACACCCACCAGAATGGCTGTTATTAAAAATGGAATATAACAACTGCTGACAAAAATACAGAGAAACAGGAACCCTCATGCACTGTTGGTGGAGATATTAAATGGTTCAGCTGCTGAAGAAAACAGTTTGGTGGTTCCTCAAGAAGTTAAGTATAGAATTATCATATAAGCTACAATCCCACTTCTAGGTATATACTCAAAAAGAATTGAAAGTAGGGACTTGGACAGATATCTGTACCCTATTGTTCATGGCAGCAATATTCACAATTGCCAAAAGGTGGAAGCAATCCAAGTGTCCATCAGTGGAAGAAGGATAAACAAATGTGGTATATCCACACACTGGAATATTATTCAGCCATAAAGAAGAGTGAGATTCTGATACATGCCACAACATGGATGAACCCTGAAGGCATTCTGTTGAGTGAAATAAGCCAGTCACAAAAGGACAAATACTATATGATCTCACTTATATGAAATAAATAGAATATGAAAATTCACAGGAAGAGGAGGAGGATTACAGGGCACCGGGGTGGGGATGGTGGTGGGGAATGGGAAGTTAATGCTCAACGGGTACAGAGTTTGGTTTGGTAGGAAGGAAAATTTTGGTTATGGATAGTGTTGCTGGTAGCACAACATTGTGAATGTGATTAATGCCACTGAATTGTAAACTTGAAAGTGGTTAAAATAGGGAATGTTATGTTGCATAAATGTTACTGTGATGGTCTGAAGCTGTATGTATCCCAGAAAAGATAATGTTCTTGAAGCTAATCCACTCCTGTGGGTGCAGACCTGTGGTGGGTGGGACCTTTTGATTAGTTTATTTCAGTTGAGGCGTGTCCCGGGTGGGTCTTACTCCTCTTACTGCAGTCCTTTATAAGAGGATGAAATACAGAAAGACACAGGAGCTCAGAGAAAAAGATACAGAAGCTGAGAGAGGACACACAGAAGTTGAGAAAGCCACAGAAACAGAAAGCAAGCTACTGAAGCCAGAAGCTGGGAGCAGAAAAATCCGGAAAAGAAGGGAGAGACTGGCGGGTGCTATGAGCCTTGCCATCTGACAGAGGAGTCCAGGTATCATCTGATGATGCCTTGATTTGGACATTTTCACACTCAGAACTGTAAGCCTGTGTTCCGGTTTGCTAATGCTGCCACTATGCAAAATACCAGAAATGGATTGGCTTTTATAAAGGGGGTTTATTTGGTTACAAAGTTACAGTCTTAAGGCCATAAAGTGTCCAAGGTAAGGCATCAACAGTAGGGTACGTTCACTGGAGGATGGCCAATGGCATCTGGAACACCTCTGTTAGCTGGGAAGGCACGTGGCTGGTGTCTTCTGATCCCAGGTTGTGTTCCAGCTCCTCTCTCAGCTCCTGTGCGTTCCTCAAAATGTTGCTCTTGGGGAATTTGTCCTCTCTTAGCTTCTCCAGAGCAAAATGTCAGCAAAATTCTTTTTTCAATGGCTGTCTCCACAGTGTCTGTCTAAGCTGCAGCCAACGTCAGGGTCCACAACTCCAAGCATCTCTGAGCTAAGCCAGCTAGCTTCTGGGCCAGCATTTTTAAAGGACTCTAGTGATTAAATCAAGTCCCATGCTGGATGGGCGGGGCCATCCCTCCATGGGAATAATTCAATCCGAGTTATCACCTACAGTTGGGTGGGTAACATCTCCATGGAAACAACTTAATCCAAATATTCCAACCTAATCAACACTAATATGTCTGCTCCCACAAGACTGCATTAAAGAACACAGCATTTTGGGGGACATAATACATCCAAACTGGCAGAGCTTGTAAGCTAATAAATCTCCATTGTTAAAAGCCAGTCTCTTTCTGGTATATTGCATTTTGGCAGCTTTAGTGAACTGAAAGTTACCTCAATAAAAGTTAACAAAAACAAAAACAACACAAAACTTCGAAGAGGCTGGTGGAAAGCAAAAACTGGATGGAAGACTAAAATAATAGAGCAGATTTCAGCAGCTGCTCAGCTATGGAGACTGAGTTTAGAATTTAAGTCCAGTCATGTTAGGGGTGCTTGGTAAACACCTTGGGCTTTCCATTAAAACCTTTCCATTAAGAGCCATGTTCTGGAAGTGAGAACCACATCTAAGGACTGGGAGCAAAACTGAAATAAACCTAACCTAACAAAGCCTGAAACCAAGCCTCCACAATATCTAGGTTATCTGTCAGTAATGTAAGCATCTCATTGAACAAAATTCATCCTCTCAGAGGAAGATAACAGAAACCATTGTACTTCAATGTATCATCCATAATGTCCAGTAGATTATCAGAATTTATAAAACATGCAAACAAGCAGGAAAAGGCATCCTATAATCAAGAGAAAAAGCAGTCAATAGATGCAAACCAACAAATGATCCAGATACTGGAAATAGCAAAGACTATTACAAATATGTTAAAGAATTTACAGGAAGAGATGGATACAATGGATAAAGAGAGAAGAAATTTCAGGAGCAATATGGAAACTCTAAAAAAGAATCAAATAAAAATCCTAGAACTAAAAATATAATATCTGGCAAAAAGTTTTTGTTTTACAGAATTGATAGCAAATTGGACACTGCAAAAGAAAGGATCAGTGAACCTCAAGACAGATGAATAAAAATTAATCAAGCTACAGCACAAAGAGAAAAAAAGACTGGAAAATTGTCCTAGTTGGGACAGCAGAAATTGAATGTACAACATCTAAACCGCTTGAGAATAAAGGAAATGAACTTAAAAAAAATCAATCCATCAAATGGTTAGGAAGAGGCAAAATTTATCATAACAGTGAAATATGGTAGAAAGCAAACATGAAAATAAGATTGCAGGTATAAGTTAAAACGTACCAGTAATCACAAAAAGTAATGAATTAAATTTCTCTTTAAAAAGCCAGGGACTTTTAGATTACATTAACAAAAACAATAAAAACAAAATATATATGTTATTCACAAAAGACATACTTAAAAAGAAAGTTATTTATTGGTTGGGAGTACTTTTGAGTGCACATAATGAAAATGAAAACACCAACTAACAGGTGGCTAAACAGAAGGGGGTGTATTTTCTTGTATTACAGTCTGGAAGTATGTGGCTCTTGGTATTGATTCAACAGCTCAGGGCTGGTGTATCAGCAATTCTCTTGCCTTGTCTTCATGGTCACAGAATGGTTGCCAAGGCTCCAGGCATTACATCCACATTGAAGGCAGGAAGAAAGGGAAAAGAGGCAACTCTTGTCACATTGCTCCATTTTTTAGGAAAAGCAACAGACTTCCTAGAAGCCCTCAAAAGACTTCTGCTTTTATTTCATTAATCAAAAACATGTCACATAGCAAGAGAGGGTGGCCCACATAGTAGAAACAGACAAGAGAGAAGAGAGCTAGAGAGAAGTGTTCAGTAGCCAGTGTATAGTCTCTCCCACAGGATGAAAACAAAGAGATGGAAAAAAATACACTAGGCAAATGTGAACAAAAGGCTAACAAAAACAAAGCAGTTACAGAGCACTGTAAATACTACTGTGCTGAATATGATCAGTTGGCCCTCTGCTCCATTTTCAGCTCCTTCTATGAACTTTCCTATACTGTAGAGGTTAAAAAGTAAAAATCTCAATTCAAAAGGCTCGTTTGCAGCTGGGATTCTAGATGTGAATTAGGTTCTGCCAATGACATGAACCCGCATGAGATATGGTAGGTGGACGGGAGGCAGAGGCTAACTTCCTGCAGGCAGGCATGGTCACGGAGACGTGGGTGTGGAAGATGACTGTGGCAGTGGCCGGACTCAGCATTTCAGTGTTTTACCAGCAGCTTGGTGGGGATCTGGAGGTAGTTATGGCAGCAGCTGCTGTACTAGCAGAGGCCTCCTAATCCCAGCGTCCTTACCCCTGAATTTAAAACTACGGTGATGCATTCTTGAACTCAGTAATTTCAGGAGATGCCCTGATTCCTACTCCTCCAGATTTTCCAATGATTTTGTAAGCACCTGATTCCCCATCTTATACCCCTTTCTGCTTAAAATATACTGAATGGTTTCCATTTCCTGCACTGAACCCTGACAACTGATACAGGCAAAAAGCAAAACAAACCACAACAATAAAAAATACAAGTGGAGAATTTAATTTGAAATGATCTTGGAATGATAGGGTATCTACTGACTTTTAGAAGCAAATTCAAATTCTCTCTGGAAGAACTCAATCTCAATCCAAACCACAAAGAATATCTACAGAATAAAAAATAAAATAAAGGAAGATGAACCCTTCCCCAAGTAAAAAAACACACAATGAAACAAAAGCACCGTAAGTTAGAACAGCAGGAACCACACAGGAGACAGAACTGCAAAGACTTCAGATTTTAGAATGATCAGATGCAGAACACACACAACAGTGTTTAATGTTATAATAAATAAATATCTGCATAGAACAAAGAGTAAAGTGAGATATTTACAAACAAAAATTATACATAATAACTGAAATTAAGAATTTAATGGATACGCTGGCCACTAGACTGGACACAACTAAAGAATTAATGAGCTAGATGAAGCTTCTGAAGAAAGTACACAGAATGTAGTATAAAAAGAGAAAGGGACTAAAAATAAGAAAAAGAGGTAAAGAGATGTGAAAGACAGAATGAAAAGGTGTAAGTTACATTTCTGGAAGAAGACACCAGAGAAAATGAGGAAGAAGCATTATTTGAAAAGATAATGGATGAGAATTTTCCGGAATTGCTGACATACACCAAGGCTCAAATACAGAAATCCTAATACATCCCAAAAGATAGGAAGGAAGAAAGGAAGGGAGGGAGGGAGGAAGCCATGAGTCATGGATTTGTAGTGTAACTGTAAAACTAGAAAGTCAAAGGATTAAAAAAAAAAAAAAAGATAAAACCAGAAAACGGTAGCCAAAGAAAGCTGGAGTAGATTATTAAGAGAAATAGGTATTAAAGCAAAAATAGTTACTAGAGATAAAAGAGTTTAACAACATAATGATAAAAAAAATTCAATTTGCCAGGAAGAAATAATGATTCAAAATCTGCAAACATCTAGTAATGTAGCCTCAAGATATAGAAAGCAAATATTTACACATCTGTAAGAAACTGGCAAATCCACTGTTGTAGTGGGCAAGTTGAACACACTTCTCTTAGTAATGGATAGTTCAAGCATATAAGAAATCAGTGAGGCCAGAGAAGATCTGACAAGCACAGTTAACAAGTGTGATTTAATGAATATATAAACATTGCAACCAGCAATTAAAGAATACACATTTTTAAGTGAACTTTTTATTGAACTATAACATACATACAGAATAGCACCCAAATCACAAGAATATGGCTCAAAGAACACTCTATATAACCAAGACTTGGATCAGGAAATAGAACATTACAGCACCCCAAGATGCCCGCCCTGTGCTCTCCTGCCCAGTAACAATCCGTGCTAAAGGTAACCACCGTCCTGACTTCTAACATGATAGATGAATTTTGCTTGTTTTTAAACTTTATATAAATGGAGTTACAAAGTAGTTAGTTCTCTTTTGTGTTTAGTTTCTTTTGTCAATATTAAATTTGTGATATTTGCATGTAGAATTTTAATTTTTATTCTGCAGGAAATGAGGTTTGCATTAACATTGAGTTCAATTCATTCCATTATGTGACTCAAGATACTTGTTCTACTGATGGACATTGAGACTGTTTCTTCTTCGTGGCTAACACAAATGACCTTGTGTGTGATGCACATTCTTGTCTATGTCTTTTCATGATTATATGTCCATATTTGTTGGGCATAATTTAGCTTATATTTAGTGTTTGCAGATATTGCTAAAAACTTTCCCAAAATGTAGTAATTTACACTCACCAGAAATATAGAATTCTAGTTATTCCACACCTCACCAATACCTGGTATTATTCTCGGGTGTGAGAAGAGCCATTCTTTTCACTGCTTAACACAAACTTCCTGAAAATGATGACTTTTGGGTACCAGGTGGGGGATATCATTGGAAAGGGTCACCCAATCAAGTCCTTTCCTTCTCTGAGGTGGTGGGTAAACAGGCATTTATCTTACTGCTGTTCTTTAAATTATTCATCTGCATTTTCATATAATCTCTGTAGGTATGCTGTTTCACAAAATAAATATTTTTAAATAAAAATGTAAAAAATTGATAATCAGTATTACTGAGGGTAGGGGGTAACAGGCAAACTGGATGGCCACTTGGCCATATTTATTTCAAAATTAAAGTGTGCCTTCTCTTTGACCCAAAAACTTCCCTAAAAATATTCACACTTTCCAAAGATGCATGCACAAATTTGTCCCCTGAAACATTTTTTAAAAAACTGAATAACTGTTTAAAGCAAAAAAAATCTAAAAATCCATTTAATAGAGGAATGGTTAAATAAGTTACAAGATAGCTGTGCTACAGAATCCTGTACAACCATTAGATAAATGAGTTCAACCCAATGACAGCAGATCTCTAAAGCATATCAAGTTTAAAAAAATACAATCTGCAAAACAATACTTATACCGGGATCTATTTACCCATTTGTTTTAAAATAATTTTAAACGATAACGCACTTCTCTATGCATACGTATAGTATATACATGATGTGTGTGGGTGTGGATGTGTATGATTACTCATTTCATGTTCACAGAAAGAAGACTGGAAGAGACTCCCCAAAATGGGACCTTTGGGAAAGGAAGTGGGATTGGGAGAGAGGGGTGTGGAAGGGAACGTTCAAGTCCTACTTTATGAATCCACATTTTATCTGAGACTTTTCTAACAAGCAGGTATTGACGTATTTGCTGTATAATTAACTTTTAAAAAAGTGTTTTAAGACCCATGTGGCAAGGAGCTGGATGCCTCGGGGACTAATCACACAGAATTACCCACCACCCAGAGATAACGTCCTTTGTCATAAACTTGCTGAGTGGCTAGCACTGTTGAATGAGGAATGCAGAGGCATAAACTAAGTGTTAGAAAGGAGGGTGAGTTCATGATTGCTTGTGAACTTTGCACCTTTTATTCTGGCCTTGATTTGCTGCCTTGAGGATGAGGCCAGAAGGACTTAGGCATGAAAATGTACCCACAGCTTATTTACCACCATCCCTTCTTCACCTGCCTCTTGCAGTGACAAGCTATCCATCACAAAGTTTCCTCCTCGGGCCCCTGGGTCCACGGAGCTAGGCATTCAGCCATGTGAAGGGAGAGGATTGTGCATTTTGTAGAACTGCCCCACCCCCAGAGTGCAGGACCCGCTGGCCACATTCCACCTGGTTTTAAAGCATAAAACATAACTGTCTCTTCAGTAAAAGCAGTGAAATATTATTCTCCCTTTGAAAGAAAAACCTGAGGCAAGCACGATTTTTATGGCATACTTACCATTGTTGGCTTGAGAAAAAACTGCTCAAGCAAAACCACATGGAATCTCCTGGAAGATCTCCACTGGTGCCCTTCTGCATCCGGCCCCTCACATCTCCCCATCATCAGCCCAGGGTTGTGACGGAGATGTTAGTCCATCACCCACAATTTCTGCTTTTCTTTTTTAAAAAAAGACAATGAACTTCCAATTCTAATGTTGTTATTTTTTTTATAACAAGGTTTTCCTTTATTCACATAAGTTCCATTTTTAATGTTAAATAGGATAAGGTACTCAAAAGTCCAAGAGTTTAATGAACATTTTATTCCAGTCTAGTCCTCTTAAATTTAATTCCTTGATGTGTATTTATATTTTCACAAGTAAAAGCCAGTATCACTAGCTGTTTAACTGAAAGAGGCAACTACAAATGAAAATTTACAGAATTTTATCATTAGGTCAGAGTAAAAACAAAAAATCAAAGGATAAAGAATTTGCTTAGAAATCTTTTATCATTAGGACATTATACTTTTCTCAGAACAAGTACTATTTACAGGACTCATACAAGGCAACTTTTTAACAAAATATCAAAAATTTAGCAATGTTATTGAGCAGAAATGTTATTTCAGTTGCAAAAAACATCTCTGGTTACAAAAAATAATCAGAAAACTTACTGGATTTAATGTGCTTTTACAAATGTCCTAAGAAAGTCTTAAGCCAAATAATATTTTAAGTAGAAAAAACACTAATTTAAAAAATAGTTTGATATACTATTTCTGTGGCTTATGTACATACATTAACTCATCTCTTTTATAGGAAACCTGACTGGATGTTTATCGCTTGTATGTAAAGCACTGGAAAATAAAGGCTAGAGATAATCACTTCTAATAAAAATACTTGGTATGCAACAAATAAGTATTAAAGGTATTATTTAGTGGCTAATAATTACCTGATACAAAATTTAAAACAAAATACATTTACTAGATTGTTTTTCAGCTGCAGCTGCCCATTGGCACCCCAAATAAGGATTTCCCATAAACAAAAGCTGTAGTGAAATTCACTCAGTGATTAGTTTAGGTCAACCCCTTTTTTTGTTTTTTCTTCCCCACCACCCCCCATGCCCTGCAGTGGCACCATATTATTAAAAACATTAAGTACTGGGGATTTATGCTTCAGATCAAGACATCATTTGAGTAATTTCAAATGACGTACAGCTCTTCATGTAAAAAAGATGTTTTGTGGTCTCAACTACTTCAAAAAGTAATTATGTTCAAATAACCTGACATATCATGCTTTAGCAATTACAGAACCATGAATTTGACATATGGCAATTTATACGTTAAGCAAATGTTAAATGCTACAAGATGTGAACAGCTGTTCTTCTGTTTAAGTTTAGAATGCTGCAAAATTCAGGTAATGACTTTATTTTTTCAGTTAACCAGCCCATAGTACAGCATACTAAAACATAAAGACTTTTAGAAGTACAAATCCAAGGAAGGTAATATCTTTACTAAGTTACAAAAATTTGGCAAATCAATACAGTACTCTTTTAATACAATAAAATCATATTTTTTTTGGAGTCATATATTACTTTAGTGATAATTTTCACTCAAAAAATTACATACCAAATCAAATACTGTGGTTTTTAATGGTAGTTTAGAGCAGAGCAAGTTCTTTAAAAAAACAATAATAAATTAACATGCTTTTGGAAGTTACAATTTCTCCTTTTAAAGTGAGTTCTCATGTAAACTGTTGAAGTTTAATGCAATAGGGCAATCATGGTTATATATGAAAAGGTGGCTCTGCTTTGCTCTGGGGTTGGTCCAAAGCCAGGTAGAGCTCCAATGCATGAAAAGCTTCAAAATTCTGCCTTAAGGAGATTCATCACTATGCCAATACCAATTTCGAAGTACTTTTTCAAAAATCTGTAAAACTTTAACATAAATACTGGAACCCGTACAATTAGATGGTCATTTCAAATAACACAAATTTCTTCTGGTCTCTTTTACTTAGAAGCCCTGCATCTCCTCTTTGTTTACATCAAAAATCACATACTTGTTCTCCAGCTTATTACAAAAAAGTCTATCTAAAATATAGTTGTTTCTTTTTTTTTTTTTTTTAAATAACAAATAAATAGAGCCAGCTTGGAAAGACCCAGGGGATCTGATGTCATACACCGATTTTCACTGTCATTTCTCTACAAATGCTGCTGCCGCCATCGGTGTCCTTAGGCTTCCTCTGGCTGAAGCCGTCAGTTCTTCAGTCTCGGCATTTCATTTACGTATTACCCATTCCATTGCTTCTCGGCCTTTACTAGCATTTGAAGAAATTGTACTTGCCATCAGTCCTTCCAGGTAACTGCTGAGGCTGACTCCTTTCACAGAGATTATGGCTTCTTGAGTCCAAACAGTTTTTTCTGAGTTTTGAGAATGTGGTTTGTATATAAGTCTCTCATCTACTGAAACCATATTTGTAAATGAAATATTAGTAGATTTAAGTTCCATTGTTCTTTTTACAGGAACAACTACCGAATGCTCCCGAACATGTTTTGGTTCTTGCTGCACCAATAATAGATTTCACAATGGAAGGCAGTCCCCACTCTGTGCTTAGAAGTCTGTGGCTGTGCAACTTTCCAGAGGGATCTGTATGTCTGTCCAACACATCAACTCCAACCACACTTGGGTTCATAGGATTTGGGTATTTCTGCACTGCAGCTGTTGTAACAGTTTCCCATGGGTGGTCAAAGACGTGCTCTGAAGTCTGTATTTTCATGGTGCCAGCAACGAGCGCGATGTCTGGGCGACGCTAGGGGACAGGAAGGTAAGAGGCAGCACCTGCCCCTGACCCCACCCCCCAGCCACCCCAACCACCTCCTCTAATGTTATTTTTAAGCCAAGTAAAAAATCTCCAGGAGCAGGCTGAATTAAAAAATAGTAATTGAAAAACAAATCTTTTTAAGGATACCTGAGAATTTATTCACATGCAGAATTTAAAAAGAAAAAGAAAGTGGCTCTAAGAGGCAGCCCTGAGGTCCAGCAGGAACCAGCCCTGCAGGGAGACCCCAGCTGACCCGATGATCAATCAGCACTGGCCCATGACTTGTCTGGGAACCTGGATGACTGGACCATGAGGATGGTGATGACGAATGATGATTCGCATTCCTCCTGTGAGTCAGCACTGAAGCCCTTCCTCAGTCTTCTTCCTGTGGTCAGGTGGCCAGTGGCTCCGCGAGAGGCCTCCTGCCTGGCGTGGGTGCCTCGGGGCTCAAGCTGGGGCCTGGGGAGAGGGGCCAGCTCCAGAAGGGCTCCACGGGGGGAGCAAGAGGGTGTGCCCAGCTCACATGCACCCTGGATTTTCAAGAGCCCCTTCCTGCCCACCTCTGATCCCACGCAAGTGGGAGGGAAGACGCTGTGGCTGGTAAACAGGCAGACATCTGCCAGCCAGCCCTGGCTCATGGCTGCTCCTTGCAGGCAGAGGTCCCTGTGGGGGCCTCCCCTCACCAAAAGCACAGGCAGGGCATCTCCTGAAAAACCAATGAGGTGATTCTGCAGGAGAATTCAATGTTCTCATCCCTTAGGAAACCAACACCCTAGAATACATACACAGACAAGACAATACCATTGGCTACACTGAAATCGTACGGTAAACCTAATGTTTCCCAGTTTAAGAAATGTACTTCCAGTCTTTGATCCTTGTGACAGTCCTATGGTACAGGACAGCTCCTGGACCTCTAAAGAGATGAGGTTTTTCTCTTATTTTTACAGTGGAGGACAAGGAAGGCTTTTTAGGATCGTTGGGAAAATTAAGTTGAATAATGAATGAGGCAGCTGAAACAGGAATCTCCACATGCTGATAAGAGAAAAGGCTCTCTACAGTAAAGTGAAAAAGCAAGGGGCAGGTGGCATGATATATAGGATTCCTTTTGGGTAAAGTGTGAAAGAAAATAAAACACAAAACTAATCACCTAGCACAGTGCTTGGCCTAAGAGGGGCTCAGGAGGCCCCAGCCTCTTTCTGATGACTAGATTCTGGGGAACAAATCATGCTGTCTGGCACTCACAGCAATACCAGAAGGCACAATGATTAAATGTCCCTCCAGAAGAGCAGTTCAGCCATCACTTTCCTAGAACAACACTCTTGACCAAGGCCCAAGAAACTCAATTCCACAATGCTTGGCTGCCTTCCACCTGTGTGCTAGGAAAGCCAGGGGCCTGGAGCCAGTGGAAGGATCTAAGCTGCCGTCCTCAGAAGGTAATATTCTGGTTCCAGGCGCAGGGGCTGAGCTCCAGTTAAGAGGCTTGCTTTGCAGACGAGGTCTCCTCACTAACTCCAAGGAGCCTTGGGCAAGCCACTTGAGCTTTCAACGGCCACAGTTCCTGTCTCAGAGATGGGAGCAGTGCTCACTAGGATGGCTGTTACTAAAAAATGGAAGATGACAAGATGTTGGCAAGGATGCAGAGAAATACCAACCCCTGAGCACCACTGGTAGGCACAGAAAATGGTGCAGCTGCTGTGGAAGTTTGGTGGCTCTGCAGAAAGTTAAGTAGAGAATTACCATATAATAATATATATAATATTAGGAATGGCCTAATAATTCCACTCCTAGGTATACAGCAAAATAATTGAAAGCAGGGACTCGAACAGATACTTGTACTACAATGTTCACAGCAGGATTGTTCATAATACCAAGAGGTGGAAACAACCCAAGTGTCCATCAACAGATGCATAAAGACAACGTGGTCCATCCAAACAATGGAATATTATTCTGTAACATAGAATGAAGTTCTGGTACAGGCCACACCATGGATGAAACCTGAAGATACCATGGTGTGAAATAAGCCAGGCACAAAAGGACAGACATTGTATGATTCCACTTATAGAAAGTATCTGGAATAAGCAAATTCCTAGGCAGCAAGCAGATCAAAGGCTACCAGCAGCCAAGGGAAGGGGAACAGGGAGGTACTGCTCAGTGGTGCAGGGTTTCTGTTCGGGGTGATGGGAAAGGTTTGGTAATGGATGGTGGTGATGGCAGCACAACACTGGAAGTGATTAACACCACTGAACTGTATATTCAAAAGTGGTTAAAATGGGAAATGTCATGTTGTATATATGTTACCACAATAAATTTCTTTTAAAATGACAGCAGTAAACAAAGATCCCCTTGAAGTCTGCCTTCCAGGTACCCCAGGTTTAGGAGAAGGCACAATCAAATTGGATAACTGAACCACACACCAGGTAACTTTCCAAGGGTAGACACCCCCACTCCCGCTTCAGGCCCCAATTCCCCCTCACTTCCTAAATGGAAGAGAGCAGGGTTTACTTAGCATAGGAAAGCAGCAGGCCAACTGAGAGGGTGGAGGCTTTCTAAATATTATGGACATGCCTAAAGCTGGGAATTCTTGATCTGACCAGAAAAGGCCCAAGATTTAGATAAGGTATGGGGGGTGGGGAGGGGGGGACCACAACTCATGACTCAGTCGAATTCTCCTAGAAAAGCTCTCAAATTCCAAGTTGGTCCCTCAGTGTGGCTGCCCTAAGGGCACAAAAATTCAAAGGACTAATCTCATTACTTCCCTTCCTGTAATAGAGTCTAAAAATTCCAGGGAACTTATTCCGAGGTAGGGGCTGCTGGCAGAATACTCAGTGACCTGGGGGCAGTTTACAGATGTTCACTGTTAACAAACCTCTTGCAGCTCAGCAATCTTTCAGTAGTAACAGGTCTCCAGGGTTTGTTTCCCTAATAAAAATGTATCATTAAGCTATGACCACAGATGTCTCCAATTCGTTACTTTGAACTCTAAACTCGCTCCTCCTCTGGGCTTCTTTTGCAATCACTGCAGGGAATGTCTGTGGTGTGGGAGTTATCCTCCACACCCCACCTCCAAAGCTCTGGCACCCACTGTGGCCCCAGGCCTCTACCCCCCACCCAGGGAGGCAGCGACAGCTCTGGTGCAGCTAGGTTTCGAGGTCAAGCAGCGTCCTCAGCTCTCCATCTCAGCCTGTGTTGGAGCCATTCTCGGGCAGGTATTTCCTCACAGCAGCAGGAGGATCCCCGCTCCACAGTGAGCCTTAAAGCAGGTGCCTCCTCCCGTGGTTCCCAAGTCAGAGTCAACTCCAAAGTCTTGTCAGCTCCCCAAGGCTCTGGCCCCTTCTCCGACTTGACCTCCCAGAAGCAACCCTGGCCATTCCTTCACACCCCAAGCAAGCTCCTGCCTCAGGGCCTTTGCATTTCCTGCTCCTTGAGCCAGGAATGCTCTTACTACAGACACAATCCTCTTTCACACCCAAATCTCTTCAATTTCCCCTGAGGTCCCTTCCAGAGGTGCCTTCTTTAACCACCCTAGAGGAAACACCACCATCACTGCCTCCTTAGCACTATCTGAGGTAGATCTTTTTAAATGTATGTTTATCTTGCTCCTCCTCAGCCCTGTAAGGACAATGTGTTTTTCAATCGCTTATTCCAAGCACCAGGAACAGGACACCTTTAGCAAGTACTGGATAAATTTCTGTTGAAAGAATGAAAACCCACGCCCTTCTCTTATTCAGGTTCCAGCACAAAGCTCACTTCCTCAGAAAGGCCTACCCCATCCCTCACTCACAGAAACAGGGTCTCACCTGTTCTCTCTCCCACAAAATTTTCTTTGTATCCCTCACAGTGCTTATGGAAAGGTGTAGTAATGTAGAATCCAACCTAACCCTCCCCCCCGACTTAAAACTCCATTATAACCCATCTTAAAAAGGGGAAGAATGTTTTGTTACAAAAATGATTGTTCAATTAAGTCACAAGAATGTTTGTTACCGAAACATTTGCTTAAGAATAAGTTTGTATAAATGCTTACAAGAATGTTCTGCATATCTTTATCACAAGACTATTT
>PVKY010007590.1:0-14787 GCA_004027775.1 Bradypus variegatus
CTTAGTATGTTCTTGTTAAGGCCCTCTTCTGGCAGCTTTTCTGGGCCAGGACAGGCTTTAGATTATAAGTGACCCCCACAGAGGGCAGCAACCAAAGGCCATGAACCTGCCCTGCGCCCACCCAGGGCCACCCTGACCGCTGCGCTGGGACCCACCTCCACCGAGGCCTCGAGGATGGAGCCCCAGAGTTTTCCACCTACTAGCTGGTCACCTCTGGCAAACTGATAGGTTATTGTTCTTTACTGGGGAGAATAGCTACGTGATTTGCACGAGTTTTGTCAGATTAAATGAGTCCATGTATATAAAAACTCCTGGCATGTAGTTGGCCTGAGTTCCCCTGAGTTTTCCCTGTCTTAGATAACCTCCCCACCTTTCAGCCTGAAATGAAAATAATCCTTGTAAACTGCAAGCTTTCCTCCAGTAAGAGATCCCCCAGATTCAGGAGCTCTGAGGGAAGACACAGTTTATCAGCAGGGCCTGGTAGAATGAGCACAAGGAGGTAAGCTTTCTGGAAGACTGGGCTATTTGGAAGTCTGACACTGCTAGGGCGAGGGAAGCCCAGATAAAGGACCTGGAATAAAGGGCCCTGGTTGCTAAGGGGACAGAAAGATGGAAGGAAGGCAGGAAGGCAGGAGGGGGGCCCCTAACTGGGGGTGCAGCCAGGAGAGAGAAGCAAGCTCAGCTTCCTTTATCACTTTCCCCAGCCCCTTGTCTGAGATGCCAAGAGTTGAGCCCACACCACACTCCCCCATGCAAGCCTTCCACTCCTTGGACCTACTTGTTGCCAGAGAAGGTTCTTTGGCCTCCTGTCTCCAGGCCAAGGCTCCCACCCACGGGGTCATCCCAAAGCTTCTCAGCCAGGACCCTGGGGCTGAGCGGTTACCGTTTCTGCCCGTAAGCAGCTGCAGAAATCGCGGGCACTCCACTTCCACCATCTGTCCCGGTGCAGAGGATGGCCAGCAGCTCATGTTGTCCCACAGCCCCTCGCAGCCTGCCGAGAAGAGCCACAGCGTCAGACAGGGAAGGAGCGAGCGCTGGGGGCCGCCCTGCCACCACGCCACCAGCACCGGCACCCTGTAACCAGCCCCCCACCCACCCCAATAGGAACTCCGTTGCATTTCTCTAGGACTCAGTGCTCTCCAGAACTCTCACTGGACACTGGCTCCTTGAGATTGGGAACCAGTGGTGTCTAATGTGCCTTTTCGTCTCCGGGGCCTTGGATTCCGCCCTCTACATAGGAAGTGCTCAATGTCGAAGACATAAATGAAGGAATGAAGGAATGAGCACACATGATCTCATTTAAGCCCCATAAGCTCAGCTTGCATTAAATGACTGGACAGCAGTGGCCCTCCCTCCTGGCTGCACAGTACATCACACGGAGTGTTTCAAAAATACGCATCATAAAAAGGACTGAAGCTCTGATAACTGCTACAGCATGGATGAACCCTAGAGACATCACATTGTGTGAAATAAGCCAGACACAAAAGGACAAAGATTGTCTGGTCTTGCTGACATGAAATAACTAGAATATTTAAGCTCATAGAGACAGAAAGAAAATTACAGGGTACCAGGAGTGGGGGTGGGGAAGGGTGAATTAGTGCTTAATGGGTACAGAGTTTCTGACTGGGGTGATGGGACGCGTTGGTAATGGATGGTGGTGATGTTAGCACGATGTCAGGAATGTAATTAACACCACTGAATTGTGTACTTGTAAGTGATTAAATGGGAAATTTTATGTTGCATATATGTCACTACAATAAAAAATAGATGTAAAAAATAAAAAATTATATGTATCTAACTGGGCCCTCCACCCAAGGGAGACTGGTTTAATTGGTCTTGGACGGGACCCAGCTGTGAGATTGTGCTAGATCTTTCCAGGTGACCCTCATGTGAAAACAGGGTTGAGAACCCTTAGACTCGTGATTCTCAAGCCTCACCTTGCATGAGGATCACCCAGGGAGCTGGTTAAAACACAGGTTCTGGTCTCCATTGCCGAAGTCTGTGATTCTGTAGGTCTGGGGCAGGGCCTGGGAATTAGCATTTCCAACAAGTTCCCTGTTCCTGCTGCAGCTGCTGTGCAGGTGACCTCACTTTGAGAACTGCGTCAGTAGACACAGCTACATCAGAGTCACCGCTGTGTTTGCCGCTGAAGGAGAAACAACTGTCCCCACCCTGAAACTGTCCCCACCCTGAAGGAGAAACTGGTCTCAATGCAACGAGAAGCTGCTTTATCGTTTCCTCTTTGATTTGGCTGCTTGCTAGGAAGCTCAGAGCCAGATTTGTGGCTCACTTCTAGTAACGGAAAGTCTTTGAAATGGATCAAAAAGATTATTGGGTGTCTTTGATGTAAAATTGGGCATCACCTAGGCACAGCCTTTTAGGTTATCTGATTCTGTGGGGCTTCTAATCTTTTATAGCATTTGAGTATTTTGCAACTCTATTAGTTGTAGGTAACTGATAGCAATGCAAATTATTCTTGTCCATGGGCATGAACATGAATTTTTTCCAGTTGAAATACCATTGATTTCCTTCCCCTCCCCTGTAATAAGCCCATTTTGCACCTACCTGCAAATTCATTTTACCGTCATTCCTTACATGCGTGGGACTTTGAATTCTCTTATGCAGCAGAGGTAATATCTTACTGGTTCCTCATTAATCAAATAAAATGTTTGACAGGTATTCATTATACATTTGTGTGGGAGTCATGATTATACCCTCTTTTATAAATAATCATTTAATGGAACCACCCACCAGTTCTTCCAAAGTTGTTCCCAGGGGAGAGGAACCCAGGAAAATTGCTTCCTGTGCCAGACTTCTGGAGAACCAAGCCACCTGGGGGACATCACTGGGGACAGATTTGGAGGGGGGGGCAGAAACAGAGCTAAGGTGGCACCTGGGGGTCAGCAACAGTGACCCCTCAGCCAGTTTGGGGACCGTAGCACAGACTGCACCCCCAAAACCCATGACCGCTCAGTCTGGCAGACCTGGTTTCCAGTCCTTTCTGGCCCACACTAGCCACACTAGTGACCCCCCATCTTCTCTGGAGGATACAAATGCTGATCTTATAGGGTTGTCGCGAGGGTGAGATCACAGCACACACCCCAAGCCTGGCACACAGTGGGCACAGGTGAATGGCAGCTCTCTCTTCTAGTGGCCTCCCCAGCCCCAGTACTCTTCCATCCGGGCCTCTGGAGGGGGGGCCAGGCTGAAGGCAGGGTGATTTTAGCTCCAAGGACAGGGGAGCTACCCAGACGACAAACTTGTGGCTTTCTTAAAGAGTGTGAGTCTCTATTTTCAGGCATTAATCTTACCAAGCTCAAAGCACCACTTTTATCCTGTGTAAGTCAAATCTCCCTGCCCACCGGTCCCATTTCAGAGGCTCTGACACCCCAGTGTACCTCAGACAGCCCTGGGAGCAGGTGCAGCTTCCTGACCCTCCACCCCTCCCCACTTTCCAGTACTGTCATCCTAAGGCCAGGCCCAGGAATCTGCATCTTAAGAACTCCCCAGAGAGGCTGCAGTATGGTCATTGGACCTTGCTTTGAAAATCTCCAGGAAGCCATCCCCTCCTCCACACAGTTGAGACCTCTCTCTGGGCTCAGCCCTGCCCTTGGGAGCACTGAAGTGGAGGGAGGAGAAGGGGCTTCACACAGCCAGGAAATGGGCAGCCAGCAGTTGAATCTGGAGTTTGCTTCTGCCCACCATGCTGATGGCTGCCAGCTCACAGCCTCCACCCACCTGTCTGCTCCCCAGGTGGCACCAACCCCAGGCTCCCCGGCTCCCTCCTCCCCAGAGCCAGGCTGACTTCCAGGGGAAGATGTCAGAGGGAAGGGGAGGTGGGATACGAAAGGGAGGGGGCAGCTGGAGGGAGGCAAGGAGGCGGAGGGGAGGTAGGTAGGGGCCAGGGGGCCTGCATCGGGGAGATGCAGAGAGAGAAGGGGCTTGCAGAAGTGAGAAGGTAAAGGTGGGGGTGAGGGGGAGGAGAACTAGCCCCAAGAAGGAGCGAGAGGGAGTGGGAGGAGCCCAGAGGAAGGCCCCTGAGGGGGCTTGGGAGGTAGAGCAGCCCCAGGAGTGAGGATGGGCAGGCTGTGACCCCGGGGAATTGTGGGGGACTGGAGAGAGAGCTGGGGCTCTGAGGGCAGGGTTTATGTGGGACTCGCACACGGACGCATCTACGGGATGAAGCAACTGGGGTCTGTGCCCTTTAAGGAATATAGGGGATGACAACCCCTTTGGATATTCTTGAATCTGCATCCCAAAGGAAAGAGGCAAAGCTCCGTCACTGTCAGCTGGCTGTAGATTCCAGCTGTGGACACCTAAGTAGCACCTCCCCGAGGTGCCCTTTGCATGGTAGCTGGGTCCTGGGAGGGCCCTTTCCTGATGACTCAGCTATTCCAGCATCTGGAGTCTTTGGAGGGTCAGCCTGACCCCATTTCCTCTGTCCTTGTAGAGAGGGTGGGGGCAGGTATGGGGCAGGGTGCTTTACCGACAGTGCGGCCTGGGTGCCAGCTCTGGGCCTGCACCTTGTGTAGCAGAGGCAGTGGGGCACCTCCAGACAGTGGCAAGATGCAGCCATGGTCCCACCTCAGTCTGGGAGCAACGGGCTCAAGGCTGGGCCAGGCAGGTTGGCCTGGGTGCTGAGAGAGATCTCTGGTCCATGGGACTGGATGGCCCAGGCCTACCAGCTGGACAGATGCCCAGGGTGCCAGGACACCTGGCAGGCTTCCTGACATGGGTCACGTAAGGCCGGGCCTACAGGGACGCCCAGCGGGGGTTCGCAGAGGACAGAGCAGCAGGGTCCAGAGGGGAGCACCTCACAGTTAAACAGGGTGCTCCCTGCCACAGCCTTCAGGTCAGCCACGTACAGGGAGAAGGCACTGGGCTGGGGAAGGGGCCAGGCAGTCCCCATGCTGGGCATGATCAAATATTCTGGAATTTAATCCACAGGGTCAGAGAAGGGTAGGGTCACTGCCCCATGGTAGACATTAGGGACCAAAGCTCCAAGGGGCAAAGTCACACTGGCAGGGTCACAGAACTAGTGATGGGGAGCTGGGATCCCCACCTGGCCGTCCCCAGCCTGGGGAAGGGTCCCACCCCCCATGCTGACCCTTGGTAGCACAGACCCGGCTGCTAACACCAGCACAGTCATTGCGTCTGACCTTGAGATGGCCACGTGCTCTCTGGGCCTCGGCTTCAGTACCTAGCGTGGAAGGGGTTGGGAGAGACCCCGAGTTTCCCACAGTGCCACAAATATGCCACGGGTGGTGTGTGCTTTTAGCTGGTGTGTAATTGTGTTATTGAACATTTTTTATTTTAATAGCTACACATATTTTTCAGAATTATATTAGTAATCTAATACATATTGGAGAAATTATATAACTAACATATCACATCTGTGACTTTTATAACTACCATTGTTTAGGATGAGGCTAAGTTAAAAGAACTAAATTGCTCAGAGTGAGGGAAATGGAGGTAATGAAACCTAAGTAATACAGGGTTTCTCTTTGTGGTGCTAAAAGTGTTCCAAAATTGACTGTGTTGATGGCTGCACATATCTGTGAATATACTAAAGAATACTGAATTGTACCTGCGATGGTTAGGTCCATGTGTCAACTTGGCCAGGTGATGGGGCCCAGGTGTCTGGTCAAGCAAGCCCTGGCCTAACCGTTACTGCAAGGACATCTGTGGCTGGTTAATAAAGCAGAAGGCTGGTTTATTACATCATCAGTCAATTGGCTGCAGCTGTGACTGATAACATTCGCCATCACCTAAGGGAGTATCTTCCACAATGAGAGAATCCAATCAGTTGGATTTAATCCAATCAGTTGAAAACTTTTAAGGGAGAAGAGGGAACTTTCCCTTCTTCCGTCAGTCAGCCTCTCCCGGGGAGTTCATCAGAGTTGCCAGTTCGCTACCTGCCCTATGGAATTTGGACTCAAGTTGCGTGAGACACTTTGATAAAATCTTATATTTACAGATATCTCTTGTTGGTTCTGTCTCCCTAGAGAACCCTGACTAATGCAGTGCCCTTTGAATGAGAGAATTATATGGTATATGAATTAAAGTTCTTTGTTTTTTTTTTTTTTAATGGATTGAAAGGCAAAAATATAAGGAAATCATGGTACAAGTGGTATGAGGCTGTATCAAATCATGTGACTGAGATAACGGGCCAGAGAGAGGTGGTCTGGGGAGCAGCCCCTCCACCCCCTGGGGGTCACTGTGTGTGGACCCTGCAGCGAGTCCCAGCTGCCTCTCTGTGGGAACCCCTGGTCCAGAGCTGCCCCCCTGCCCTGACCAAGACAGCATGTGGAGGCCAAGCCTCTTGCAGGATGTGGGGACGGCAGTGGAGACAAGATGAGCTTTGGGCCCAGATCTACCCTGGGCATGCACTTGCCTCCCTGAGCCTCGGTTTCCTCATCTATAAAATAGGCATTAATCCCCAGAATTTGTGTGAGAATTAAATTAATCTGTATGTGCCACGGAATATTTTTTGAGCTATTAACCTCAGGTGTTTTTTTTTTTTCCTCCTGGTTTTTTTTCCCCCTTTCTCTCTCCTTCCTCCTCAGATTACTGGTTTGCAGTCTCAAAGGAGGGCAGAAAGACTTTGTCTTCCTGACTTGGGTTTCCAAAGGCCCTGGGGGGATAACGAGGAATTCTTGTATAATCATAATACTTGGGGAAAACAAAAAAGGGGCAAGACTTTCCCAGACTGGGAAGACCAGGTGGGGAAGTGATGAACAGGGACATGGAAGGTTCTAGAAAATGGCACGAGTTCCCCCACTGCCTCACCAGCCCTGGGTGGTGGGATGCCCCAGAGGAGAAATGGCTGCAGTCCCATCTCGTGGGGCAGAAACTTGCAGAGCTCACACCTCCCAGGGAAGCACAGAGGGAATCACATGGCCTGCCCATCACCTCTCTTGGAGCAAAGCTCAAGACCAGATGGGACCCCAAAACCATGCAAATCTCTGGGACCCTGGGCAAGTTGGGGGAAAGAGATGGAAAATACCATGCCCAGGCAATGGAGTCAGAATTAAAGCTACAGAAAATGGAGAAAGCCCAATTTTCACCCAGTAGAGTTTATGGATTGAGATTTGTCTCCTTTGTACCTGCCAAGCCCCTGTGCCCCTGAGCCAATGGGAGGAGAGGCAGACCCCAAACACAGGCCTGGCAGTGGGGAGGGGGCAGTGGGGAGGGCCGGCCAGTGCATTGGTAATCTCTATTTCCACCTCCCCACACCCCGGGCCAGCCCAGAACCCTCTGCTCGCTGCAAGTTTGTCCTGCGTTCCCCAGAACAGAGCATCCATCCTCCAGCCTTCCAGTCCTTTGATTTATTTATAAATGAGCTCAGATGTCCTAATGATAACCTGAGACAATTTCTGGTGCAAAGTGTCAGGCTGCAGGGATGCACCTCCAGGAGTAAGCCAAGCCCCCCCAGGGTGACAGTCTCCTGTCCCTCCCCGCACTCCCCCACCCCACCCCTCACCTCCAGCCCTCTGCTGCTGACTTTGACTGCTAATGGAGATACCCGGGGAATCCTCTGCTCCTCTTACCTCATCCCCAGCATGTACTCTTTTGGCTTCTCCTTTTGTCAGTGTCAACTCTTTCTTCCTGGGGTGGGAACCTGGGCACCTACACCACCTTCCCAGCTCCATAGCACCCTTTGCCTGCACCAAGATCCCACAGTATTTTGGAAGGAGCTCCTGCACAGCCACCGGTGTCCTGGCTTCATCCTATCTCCCTATGCTCACCCCCGACCCCATCCCCGGAGCATCCAAGGGGCAGCCTGGTGGGGTCTCCTTGGCTTTGCTAATGGAAGGATAGTATCTAGGTCAGGAAGGCTGTTGGCCAGCCCCCTCCCCTGTGATGGCTGGACCACACCCAGAAGCTACAGTCAGGATGGGATGAGATGCCAACTGGAGTCCCAGGGTGGCAAAGCCATCTCAAACCATATCACAGGAGATGCAGCGCAAGAATCTAGGCCTTTTCATCTTTAAACTAAGAAGCACAAGCTTCTGTAGGTAGTGAGGTCCCCATCACTGAAAGTATTCAAGCAGAAACTGGAGGATCACGTAATCAGGATACTGCAGACACTGAATGCAGGTGACTCTGGAAGAGGTGAAGGACCCTTTGAACCCTGGGACTGCATGGGGCTAAGCAGTCCCTTCCCTGGAGTAGGTGGGAACATCTCTCTCCAGAGAACCAGCTTCGGGTGAGGTTCTGGGCACCATGAGCTAAGTCCTTCCCCTCCGGGGGCTGTGCCAAGGCTTTGCTGCCCCCATGGGACCCTACTCATCCACCACAGAACTCTTCTCAACCTGGCCTAGAGCCCATCATTTCATGTCACGTGTCATGCTAATTAACGGTTGATATGAACAATCTTTTTTCTTTTTAACGCAAAACGCTTCTCAGGAAGGCAGATACAAAGGCCACATATTGTAAGATTCCATTTATATAAAATATCCAGAATAGGCAAATCACTAGAGACAGAAAGCAGATTAGAGGGGGGAGAGGGAAATGGGAAGCAACCTTTTAGATGGGTACGGTGTTATCTTTGGGGATGACGAAAAAGTTCTCGAGCTAGGTAATGGTGATGGTTGCACAACTTTGTGAATAACCCCAAAGCATTGAGTTGTGCACTCTGAAATGGTTAAACGAAAAGTTTTATGTTGTGTGTGTTTTACCACAATAAGAAATAAATGTCTTTGGAGGGTGAGACTACCAGTTGTTCAAGGCTCAGTTTTGGTTAGTTTAATTGGATTGGATTGCGAACTAGAAAATGCTCAAACTTTAGAGTTGAAAGCATATGGGAGGGGTCTCCTGTGTGATCTTGGGCCTCCTGGAGCCTCAGTTTCCCCTTCTGTAAAATGGGGATAATAACGGTACTTACTGCATGGGTTTGTTTTAGGAACTAAAAACAAAACAAACAATATGTCTAAAATGCTACACAAACATGAGTTAATAATTTTTAAAAAAAAATGAGCCAACATCAGCTGAGCCAAGTAAAGGGATGGGGGTGGTGAGCTGGGTGGCATGGGGGATGGTGCAGGGCAGGGGAGGGAGGATGGCTGCCAAAGGACATCAGGAGCCAGAAGGAAGATCTGGAAAGAGAGCAGGGAATGTTTGTTGAAGAAAACTGCTTTAGAGCCAGCCCATTGCTCCCACCCATTCTCTGAGGGAGCCAGCAAACAGCTGGGCAGAGACAAGGAGAAAAGGAGGGTGGCAAGTCCCTATTTTGAAGGTGAGGACACTAAGGCCCAGAGAGGATAAGTGTCTTGCTCAGGGTCACACAGCTCAAAAACGCCAGAGCCAGGACACACGCCCAGGTCTGTCTGACTGCCAAGCTCACACCTTTCCCACCACGGCAGCATCACTCTGGAACATTCCTTCCCTGCGGAGAGCCAAAGCCCTTCCACCAGCTCTGAAGGGGTATGGGCTTCCATAAACCAAGTAATCAACAGCCTGGTGGAGCAAGTCGGGCAGCTGGAAGGGTGACCCTGAAATGTTCCCACAAAAAGCTGGGGAGGCCCTGGCCACCTCACCGAGAGTAGCTGAAGAATTCATTTATTTGTGGTGAGTGTGCCAGGCTCGGTGGCAGCTCGCTGAGGGGCATTTCCTGTGACTCCGTTCTAGTGTGCAAACATTAACCTCCTCCACGGGAGCTGGAGGCTTAACCATTAACCCCGCGCCCCGACGGTGCGTTCCGCCCACCCCTCCCGGACCGCGGGCGCGAGAACCGAGACGGCGCAAATGGAGCCTTTCCGGGCCCCGGCTGAGCGATGCTGGGGGGCGCTCTACAGCCTCCTTGGCCTCGGCCCCCTCCAGGGTCTTGCGAGAGACCCGCAGGTCACCGGCCCAGCCGCCTTCTGCCTTCCACGGTATCAAGTTCTGGGCTCCGATGCGGTCGCCATGGGCTGAGCTCCCCACCCCCAGCGCCAACCCTTTGTCGCCTCTCCTCTCTTTTCAGCCTTCTGTGGCGTTTCTCCCCGCCACCACATCAATTCTGAACTTCCAAATCCCACAATCTTTTAAACTACATTTTTGTTTTTAAATTTTTTGTTGTGGTGACATATATATCTATGTCACAAAATTTCCCATATTTACCTTCTTTAAGTCAACAACTCAGTGGCATTAATGACATTTGCAAAGTTGTGCTATCATTCCCACTGTCCACTACCCAAACTTTTTCATCACCTCAAACAGAAACTCTGCACCTGTTAAAGCAATCACTCCCCATTCCTCCCTCCCCCTGGTCCCTGGAATATTCCAGATGTTTCATATAAGTGGAATCATACAATATTTGTCCTTTTGTCTGGTTAATTTCATTATGTTTTCAAGTTTCATTCATGTTGTAGCACGTAAAGAACCTCATTTTCTTTTTATGGGTGAGCAATATTCCGATTTATGGACCACATTTTATTTATCCACTCATTGTTGCTGGGCACTGGGGCTGTTTGCACCTTTAGACTATTGTGTATTGTGCCACTGTGAACACTGGGGTACAGATAACCTGCTCGAGTCCCTGCTTCCAGTTCCTCGGGGGATATACCGAAGAGTGGAAGTGCTGGGTAATTTGGTGGTTCAGTTCCATGGTTAACTTTCTGAGGAACCGCCAAACCATTTTCCGTGGTGGCTGTACCCTTTCACAATCCCACCAACATAAATGATGATTTTAAATCAACAGAACCTTTTTCCCAAATGAAAACTTCTGCAGAGGCCAGTGCGAAAAGCAGATCGCAGCAGCCTGAGCCCTTAGGGAGCCAGCCTGTCCTCCTCCCCACCCCACAAGGCCCTTTCTCAGCTCTGCAGGATGGGTGGGGGTGGGGTGCTTCAAGCACTGCGGCCCTTTTCTTACATGAGGAGAGAGCTCCAGAGGGTACGTCAGGGATTTGCCTGAGTCTCCCAGGCAATCGGAAGGCAGAAGTAGGACGGGAGCTCTGCAAATGCTTTCTCTGCCCGGCTGCACATCAGGACCCCTAGGGAACCTCAGGGCAAAAAAGATAAGCAGAACTGCTTCTAACTCAGTTTACCCAGAATGAGGGTTATTTACAACTGCCACGAGTGAGGTCATTGGGCAGTGAGTGTGGGGCCCAAGCTGCCTGATGTCCCTTGGAGGAGGGCGACTTTCATAGCAGGAACCCCTCCATGCTCTTCCATGCAGCCAGGCTGATCTCTGCCACGGATGTGTTGGTCCACTATGACCCTCTGCTCACCTGCACCCTTGGCCCTGCCCGTGGGAGGCACTTCTCCCATGAACCACTTTGCTGTCACCCTACTGGCCCCAGCCCTTTCCTCCTGGCCGGGCACCTGGAAGCCATGGGAACCCATCCCCAGCGCTGTGATCTCACAGGGGCCTCAGGACCGGGCTGAGGGCAGTGGGTTGCTTCTTGGAGCCCCCTTAGAGGTCAGTCCCAGCCAGCATCTCTTCCTGGCACTCTTGGCCATGTCTTTACAAATGGCCCAAACCCTCTTCTGAGTCCCTCTCCAATTCTTGCCCGGGGAAGTTGCTGAGATTATTCAAAGCTGTGTGAAAAACAATTTTCTCCTATTTGTCCTAACTGGTCTGACCTCAGCCTGGGGCTTTGGACATGTAACAGAGAGGATAGGCCCACCTTGTCAGGTTGATTGTAATCACTCCTTCTCACCAGCAGCTGTGTGCACCTCAGCATCGTCCCTGCTTCTGGCGGGCTCAGGTACCTCCACCCCCATCCCCAAGTCAGCCTGCTGTTCCAGGCTCCTGCTGGCCATGTCCCTGAGGCCCCTTTGGAAGTCAGGTCTTTTGCTCCCAGCCGGGACACTTGAGATGAAGGCCAGGTGGCTGTGGGCTCAGAAGCCAAACCCAGGCAGCAGGAATGGCTGGTATGGAGGCAGACAGACACACAGACACTAGGCTCTCCAGTGTCTCCAGGCTGTTGGATTGGGTTCTCCAAGCAAACTTCACCCACAGGGCCCTTTCCTGTAGGTGGAGGAAAAAATGTCCTGCACTCTAATCTCTTCCCTTGGTTTAGGGACACATCCCTGAGAGGCCAGCAGGACAAAGCATTTTCCAAATGTATCTAATGAGCAAAGGGGGCATCCAGCTGGTGGGGTGCAGGCTTCTGACTAGTTCCTTTGGCCATGCTCACCCCCTTGCTCTCTTCTTTCTTAACAACAGAGACTGATTTTGTTTAAGGTGGTCATATGCAAGCGGAAAACCTCTACCTCCAGCCTCCACTGCCACCAGGGATGGCAGTGCCTCCAGTCTCTGCCACGGAGCTGTAAGCAGACATCCCCCAGAGCGTGTTAGGAAAGCTCGGCTTCCCAGGATGTCCAGCCCTTCTCGTACCTGTCTGCCTCCTGCTAGAGACATAGGTGCTCTCCTTTGCCCCCTGGAAGGGCAGCAGCCACCGAATGCCCATGAGGACAAAAGCCACATGTTAAGCAGAAAGATAGAAGGATTCTGGAATCTTGTGGCATCTTGGAACTTGGCGTCAGCTCTGCACTTTTTGTAATGTGCAAAAACCAAACTCCCATGGGTGAAGCAGGTGCATCGAGCTTCTGCCACGGGTACTCAAATACAATCCTAAGTGATAGGAAGGCTGTCTCCATTCCTTTGTTGTCTCCATTCCTTTGTTCTCTCCACTGTATCCTTTATTCTCATCATTCTCACCTGATAACAGCTGGTGTTAAATAAATATTTGTAGAATGAATGCTTTTAATTTCATGCCAACCCCATGAAATAGATGTAGAAATGGAAGCCCAGAGACATTAAGTAATCTGTTCAGGGTCACACAGCCTGTCTAATTGAAAAGTTTGGCTTCGTTTCTTTTCTTTCTTTCTCCTTTTTAAAAATTGAGGTAAAATTCACATAAAATAAAATTAACCATTAATCACTTTAAAATGTACAATCCAGTGGCTTTTAGTACATATACAATGTTGTACAACCAACACCTCTATCTAGTTGCAAAGCATTCCTATCACCCCAAAGCAGAACCCAGGACTCAATAAGAAGATGCTCCCCAACATCCTTTCTTCCCCAGCCCCTGGCAACCACCAATCTGTGTTCTGTCTCTATGGAAGTATCTATTCTGGATATTTCATATACATGGACTCATATTATGTGATCTTTTGTATCCAACTTCTTTCACTTAACATAATGTTTTCCAGTTTCATCCAGGTTGAGTCATGAATCAGCACTTCATTCCTTTTTATGGCTGAATAATATTCCATTGTATGGGTAGACCACAATTTTTTAATCTATTCATTCATTGATGGGCACTTGGGCTGTTGTGAATAATGTTGCTGTGACCATTGGGGTACAAGTATCTGTTTGAAGACCTATAATGAGTTCTTTTCTTAATGCTACACTCCTCCTTATCCTTAGATGACGGAGAACAAAGATGAGAAGTTCAGGAAGGGAACAGAAAGAAAATTAACATTTAAATGTTGACTTATTCTAATTATTGATTATTTATAATACTTAATATTTAAATTAATGGTATTTATAAACACTTACACTTTACATATTTTGACTTCACTTATCATTACAATCTTCAAGCAGGCATTATCACCTCCATTTTACAGATTAGTAAACTGAGGCACGAGGGTTAAATAATTTGCCCCAGGTCATCAAGCCAGTCAGAGTCTGCCTGTGTGGGACCTCAGGCTCTCCTGACCCCACATGGCCTTTCCTAAGAACTCACTTGTCAAAACTGGCCATGAAGGGAAGAGAATGGATGAGGGCTAAGTTGCCTTAAAAATAATTCTCAAAGCCCTCCATAAAAATAAACAGACTTCTCCCCTGATGAATCAGTCCTGCAGCCTCTGATGGTGAGAAAACGCTGGCTGTATCCACGTGCCCAGAGAGAAGGAAGCGTGCGCTCTGCCCCTCTGAGTGTGCGCTACCTCTTCAGAATCACTGCTGCCTGCACACCGCTGGACCAGCCGCTCACGGCTGTCCCAGCCCGGAGGACAAGTTCTCCTGATCCAATGGACTGGACGTGATCCAGCTCCAAAAGGAGACCTGGCATGAAGGCGGCCACCTACCTGGTGAGGGCTGCTCCGTGCCCAGGTCCTCCGTGCTCCCTCGGGCGAGTTCCTGCAGGCACTGGTCCTGCTCCTCCCACAGCATCCGTGTCACATCACACAGGCGGGGGAGGCCTCTGACCTGCAGATTGGAAACCAGGGGTGCTCATCACTGCTGCAAACTTGCTTCTACCACATCAGGTCTCTCCAGGAACAAGAGAGGGGCTAAGCCAATGGGGATTCAAAGGGGGTAAGGCCAAGTCCCTGCCCACAGGGAGCTCCTTGTCTGCAGGGAGGTGGGGGCAGCCACCCCTGGGGGAGCACTCAGCACACAGCTGGGGTAGCTGGAGTACTTAAACCACCTGTCCCTTGTCCACTGCAAATCTTGCTCACAGGCTTATCGAGGCACCCGTAGCCAGTAGACTATTTGCTTTCTGGGCATCTTAGTATTAGTCTGCAGGACTTAATTTATTCCACGCCAACCTTGTGGATATCTCAGTTTTCGAAAGGTTTGTCTTGACTGACTCAGGTTTCTTTGAAACCTGCATTTGACCATCTCCCTGTCCCATAGAAGACATCTCCATCCAACCCAAATGAAAACATGGGTGCAGGAAGGAGTTGGACAAGTAGATAGAGATAGGATGGCTGACGGTCCTGGCTCCCAGGTCTCCCTAGGATGGATTTCCATAGCGTGGCTCCATTGTTGCATTTGTGCCGGAGGTGATAAATATATTGTATGAATGAATGGAACAGATGAATGAATTGGACCCTTCCTTTTTTTTTTTT
>PVKY010007591.1:0-14775 GCA_004027775.1 Bradypus variegatus
TCTAGTAATTAACTGATAAGCATCAAAAATCAAGGAACATAACTGTTTAGATCTGAGATGACCATAGACTGTTCCGGACCATGTTCATATATACTTACTGTCCTGGCACAATTACTAATAGTGCCTACTTTCACTCTCAAAAACAGCACAGTCTGGACAATAAGCTATACATCATCCCACGTGAAGATAAAAAGATACCTAAATATTCTTTGACACAGAAAACTTTAAGGTTTGCAGAAACGCTGATATGTATAGAGGTGCTTTGCACAATCTGCTTTTAAACGCACCATTTTTGAAAGAGTTAATAAACATTCTAAGTTTCACAGCTATAAGGTAATAAGGATTGATCAATATTGAAGATTTATGAAATTTCTTCAGACATAAATTCAGAGCTCTGCCTTGTAACCTGTATCTGTGAAATTCCTCTCCACTTCCACCCCCAATTGAGAGATCCATGAGAGTGGCTGAGTGATTCAGCATTTCTAAGGCATTCATTAAAATGTGCTTGAGTGCAATGAAATCAGGGGAGAAAAAAGGTACATATTACACAGATATTAAAACCAAAACTTCTTTTTATAAAAGCAAAAATTATAAAATGCTATACTTTTGCCGTTGCTGAAACATCTGTAAAGCAGCTGAACTGAGAAGTATATTTCTCATCGCTATCATGAAGCAAGTCAACCTAAGATAATAGCAGAAAGCATATGAAACACTTTTTGTCAACTAGTTTAAAAGATGCATAAAAACTCAAGTAAAAGGCAACTCACAGAATACAAATGGAAATTTGGAAATTTGGGAACCCACCAAATAAGAACACTGTTATACTTCTACAGAAGAAGCACTGTTTGGAATCTCACTTATCTCATTTTTGTGTCTCCTGGAGGACAGACCATGCTATCATCCTTATACCTTGTATCTCTTATCCTTCGATCCTTAGCACTCTGCTTTGCATATGAGAAATGGGCAACAAATGTTTGTTGAACTAAACTAATGAGAAAAGAAGAAAAATGCTTTCAAATACAATTTCTGGGTAAACATGATTGTCTACCTATAAAACAAACCAGCCACCATGTGGAGTTGGTATGGGGAGGTAGAATCATTCCAACATCAAGTAGGTGTTTCACAATGAGAAATTTATTCCTCTACATGAGTGGTGGGCAAAATTTCAACAGTCCTTATTATCACAGAAATTCCGATATATTATACTCAAATCATGTCCTACAAAACCAAACATATAAGGTTATACTGTAAGACAGGCGTTAGTCATACCCTCCAACATCTGAATTGTAAAGAGGTCCACTGATATTTCTTTTGAGCCTCAGCTCAGGGAAGCTTGAGCATTCTTTAAAATAGATTTTGAGGTAGTTTTTTCTTCCTTAGCACTCTATGCAAAGGCACTGGAGTTTGCAAACCAGTCACTTAACCACAAAAGGCCTCATTTATTAGGAAAGCCATAAAACAGGCCTCACTGCATTTTATCAAGAGGGCCTTGGATTTCTCTTCCTCAATGACACCACCCACTTCTCACATCAATAAGACAGATGGGTAGACCTGATCTAGGAGTCAGCCCATTAAGTTACAGAGTAGCTTATGGGAAAAGGGGCTGTCAAAAAAACAGACCCATTTATCTCAATGTGAGAACTAGTCACTTTATAATAACATGAAACCAAGTTAATTTCTCCAGTCATAATAAATATGAAAGAAGCATTTTCTCTGAGATCTGACTTGTCAGAAACAATAAAAACACAATATTTAGGCCTCCTGAATTTTATATTAACTGCTTTACAATGTTGGGAAAATCATCTAAAAACCTTAGTTTTCTATTTCTACATGTGTAAAATGGGGATAAATACTGTTATCACTTACCTATCTTTTAGAAAACAAAAAATGATGTAAATCACAGATACTTGAAATCCTAGAAGTTTAGACAGTTACTGCTCTTCTCAACTGCACAGGTACAATTCAAAATGAAATATTTGACATGCAGGCTTTGTTTTCTGCTCCTAATGAAGAACAGAGGGTCTGATAACCACTGTGTAAATCTGCCCGGGATCTAATACATTATTAATTCAAATACAGAATAGTAAGTAGGAAAAAATTCCTTTAAACTTGGTATTAAGTTTATCTTCCAGTGAATACATTTTTATCATAGAGTGAATGTCTTTTTAAAATTGGTGCCACTTTCAGAACCAATTTGAAAAAGGGAAGTGACTGCTCACAATTAATGCAGATTAAGTCTTGAAGGATTAACCCAACCAAAACTGTTTTCTATATTATGTAAATAATTTGTTTCTATTGACAATTATCTTTTAAAATGTCAAATTGCTTACCTACTAATAATATAATTTTAAAAAGTTCATTGTATCAATTAAAGAAGTTGCTTCAATTTAAACATTCTATTTCTAAGTGAACGACTAACTGATGGTGAAACCACAGCCAAGTTTTCTCTTACAACAATCTTAAGTGTGCAGACTGAAAGCAGTTTCTATATCATCAGAGAGAGAATACTGCATCCTTACACAAATCTACACAGAAACAAATGAGGACCATAAACATACACTGAACTATTGCTCAGTGTCCAATCCACCTGAAAGAAACATGGATCACATTTCGGCTGTTAAGCTGAAGAAGCAATAAGAGAATTCCAATTCCAGTTTAAAGTCAGAGAATGAAACAAATAGCAATCCTAATCCAGTAGATCCCAGCTTAATTCCCTCTAGTTTCTCCCCTATCACAATAATTGCTTTCCTGATAAGTGCTGCAGTAAAATTTGTGAAATCATATTCTGGCAGGAAATCAAATCAAAGGAAAACTCTTCATGGCAACTACTTTTGCATACCAGGCCCCCTACCTTGTTATGTTTTTGCTGGTGTCTTGCCTTTGTGTCTAGAACAGGGTAGGGGCTTTCCGAGTCTTGGTTAAGGTAATATATGAGTCTTGAAGGCAGTGTAATTTCTTTCTGCATTGCATTGCTATAACTGATATTACTGCTGCTGTTCTGTTGCAATGTTCTGTCTTCATCTGCCAGGATTCCCAATTTTTTTTCTGCAGTTTCATTCCAATGTGGAGCTGACGGAGGGAGAAAGCACAAACACACACACAAACTCCATAAATATATAAGTACTAAAATGCACTTTTCCAGCAACTGCAAAAACAAAGTTTTCCATTTATAAGCAGCTGAGAAGCAGAGACACAGTAAAGCAAGTTATTCCAACAGTTAAATGGCCTGGGTAGGTTAACACAGCTAAGTCTTGTACAATAATGTACTGAGTTTTGTTTTTTTTTTAATTTGTGTTATATGCACATTTTCCAACCAGTCACAATCTATACTCCTAAAGGGGGAGGGAGGAGGCAAATAAATTTGAGGGAAGAGTCACTAAATGAACATGCTAGTGGGTTCTGACCCTCATCTTCACTCCTGTGAGACTACAGAAGCTCAACTGTACTCGGCCTACTTATACCCCATCTGAGAGCTAACAAAGCTCCTAAAATAACTAAGTACTGAATTCATGGACATAGAATGCTAATTGATTCTTTTAACAATTCCCTTTTCTTTTAACTTTGAAATGAGCAGGGGGATGTATATGGTGGCAACTTTCCAATATCTTTTTTTTTTCCTGCCAAGGCCTGCTTTCAGCTTTCAGTGGTTTTTCAATTATCAACATATTTAAACATATTATTAAATATTATATTAACTGTTCATTATAATGACAAGTATTTGAGAAATCACAACCAAAAGTGTATATCTCCCAAGTATCCCTCCCCCACCTTAATTCCAACAGCAGTGAATAAAATTGGTAGGAAATCTGAAGGAACAACCCATTACCACTATTACAACCTTCTTGCATTCACATTAAGACTCGCACGAAGCAACTTGCACCCTAGCTGCACTTTCCAATGCACCGGTTTCCCCTCAGCCAAGTTGCGAAGAGATCGGTGAGGGACCCGGGATTCACTAAATACCTTCCAGTGGTACCAATGGAAACTGGAATGGTTTTACCGGATACAAAAGAAATGGACTTCAAAAAGTGAGCTGGAACGACGTGGGTTTGGGGAATGAGGAGTGAACTGGGAGGCAAGGAGGCAGTGACAGGCCGAACCGGTGTAGTGTCCGGAGCGCACGGACCCGCGTGCCCTTCGCTTTCCTCTCTGCAAGGCCCCGCCGGGAAGGCAACGCAACGGGCACCAGGGCCATACCCACCGCTGGCTGCATCTGTCCCCCAAGCGCGGAACCGGGACGAGGAGGCGAGAGGAGGCAGCAGGAGAAGCATGAGGAGCATGCGGCAAGGCGGCGCGCGGACCAGGACGCAGGTAGGCGCCAGGCCGGCGGGGCCGCCGCAGGGAACGCAGGAAGCGCCAGGGAGGCTGCCGCCCGCCAGAGGCGACCGCCGGGAACTGATGCCTGGCGGCTTCATGGCTCATAGCTCCCGGGCGCCGTTCGGTGTGGCCAGCGAGAGTGTCGGGCTGGGCTGCAGGTCGCCCGGCAGGCGCGGGGCGCGCGGGGAAGCTGCGGGCGGAGCCGGTCACGCCGGCTTGGCGTGCATGGTGCTGCCACAGGCTCGGGGCTCGGGGCCGGCAGGCCGGCCCTCCCCTGCTCGTCTCTCAGCCCCTCCCGGGGCAGGGCGCTGAAGAATCCAGGAGTCCTCGCCGCTCCGCCAACTTGGAGCCTCCCCAGCTGCTAGTGCTTCTCTGCCGCGGGCGCGGCCGCTCCAGCAACTGCAGGGACTGTTGCCCGGGTTGAGGATGCTGAGGCGGCGCGCGGGAGCGAGCTGCCGCGGAGACGCGCGGCTCGGGCGTGCGCCCCGCCCCCGAGAGCGCGCCCGAGCGCGGCTTTGGGTCCTGATGCTGATCCTGTTGCCTGGCAGGGTACGCACTGCGCATGTTTTATTGTCGGGGAAAGAAAAGCAGCAGAGTGATGCAGCATCCCCGGCAACATCAGAGGTGACGGTGGCACCTCCAGAGGTGGGGGCGAGGGAGGTGGCAGCTGGAAGTCAAGGATGAGCCAGAGAGAAAAAAGAATGGGGTGCTTCCAGGCTAGAGATGGATGGTCTGGAGAAAATCTGCAGCAGAGAATCGACCTGCCTTTTTCACAACCGCAGACCTCACACACACCCTTCTATTCCAACCCTCTCCTGCTCGGGAAAAACTGATGCCAAGCATTTCCTTTTTAATCCTTTGTTACCTCCTTCCTGCAAATAAATATGAAAGATTGCAGCCGGGAAGGTAAAAATAGCTCTGCTCTTCATTCAGTTCAAGGCAGCGGGTGGGACGCGGGCTGAGGAACCACGTTTGCGCGTCGCTGGCTGGCTGGCGCGCTGACGCGGAGAGCCCCGCGGGAAGCCAGGCTTCCTGAGCAGGAGTGCCCCGCACTGGGGCGCCCCGCTCTGGCCGGTGTCCTCCCTACCTGTCCCTGGGGGCTTTGCGGAAAGCGTATGAAAACGGAAGGCGTTTTCTCAGAAGTTCAGAAAGTATGACTGGGCGTATTCAAGACTTAGAAATTCCGGCGGCGAAGAAATACGAAGATTAGAAACTGAGCGTGTGGTCGCTACCTTGGGAACGCGCCGTTTGTCAACCATGGGTGGGCATGCGTTTGGGAGGACATATTTCCAATTTTAAGATACAGTCCTGACTTCTGCAGAGAAAAGGGGGGAGGAGGAGGGGGTGGTGGTTTCCGCTTTGTAAAAAATTTAAATCCGAGGTTCCTGATCTAGGTAGTTTAGCAGCCACTAAGTCTGACCGCTTCAAATTAGGGGCCTGTGGCGTATTTCTGCCCCAAAGTTCCCACAGTGCAAGCATTCATTTATTCACCCTCCCAACGACAGTCTGGATAACGTAGTATTGTCTTAATCCGTTATTTATATTTAAAAATGGAGATAATAATATCTACTTGGGGGATCAAGAATTCCATGATTTAAAGAAAGAATGTGAGTATAAAGCACTTTAGCCATGACAGAACTATTGTTTAGCCATCCTCTCCATTCCCACTTAACAAAGAGCAAGGAGGGAGGGAGAGAGACAAAGACACACACGGAGAGAAACACAGAGGCCTGAAATCAGAGAGCTCTTAAGGAACTGGGCACTAACATTAGCACTTCCTCTCTATATCAGACCTAGGATATTACTTTGTCATACATTTATTCATGTAAATTTGTAATTAATGCTGTCTCCACCATAGGAAGGCAGAGACAGTTTTCCTTTTGCTCACCATTGTGTCCCCAGGAACTAGCTTGGTGTTTGTAGCACAGAGCAAGCACTCAGAAAATGCGTGATGAGTGAATGAGCAAGTGGTCGATACGCACAAGCAGGAGTCACACTTAGGGCAGGTTGGTGAACTCTCCCACCTCCTAACCCTACTTGCAAGTGTCTCCTTTAATACAAGCATGTCCTGGCCAGATTCACCCAATTAATATTCAATATAATATACATCCTGAAAAAGGGCCCGGGAGGTAGGAGGCCAGAAAGGAGGTATACAAAGAATGAGAAGGGAGAAGGAAATTAAAGGAGAAAGATGCTGAGATGCAAAATTGTTTGCAAGGCATCTCTTGAAATTTGAGTGACAACCTTTCAAAGCCTATTCCAATAAATAAACATACCATCCAAACGGACTGAACATCCACTGGATGTAAGCCACCTTTCTATGTACCTGGGGTAAAGAATGAGGATTCAATTTCATTTCTAATAATGGGGAGGGGTGGTGTTTACAAAGAGGGATGTTATACACTATAATCAAAAGATTACAGTTATTTTCAGAACTTTACTGTTTACAGACATTGCTGGAGGCAAAATAGTATATCAGTAACTAAGATAGTCAGGATGGAGTAAATCACTTAGAAAAATTTACTGGAAGGTTGATACTTACACCATATGTTTTGGTTTCTGGCTGCTAAAACAAATGCCATGCAATGGGTTGACTTAAACAATGGAAATGTATTGGCTCATGGTTTTGAGGCCAGGAGCAGCTGAAAATTGAGGCATCAGCAAGGGTACCACTATGGCTCTCTGGGTCTGGCTGTCCGTGATCTCTGGTCCTTGGCTTTTCTGTCACATGGCAATGCAAATGGCAGTGTCTTGTTGCTCTTCTGGGTTCAGTGAACTTTCAGTTTCTGACTGTTCTCCATGGATTCTCTTATCATCTGACTTTTGCTCTGCTTATAAAGGACTCCAGTAATCCAGATTAAAGCCCATACTGATTCAGCTGGATCACACCTTAACTGATGCAGACCAAGATGAAAAACATGTTCAAACTGGGGTGCGCTATTCAATCCACACCATGTATTTAAGGGAAGGCTAAAAAACAGAATCAAATATTCTTTAATTGGTCAATTTGTTGGATTTAGTAATATTCTTATTAGGTAGATTGGAATTTTGTTGTTATAGAATTTATTTCTAAATATTCTCCTCTATGGTCTCCTAACATTTAGTAACTTTCTTAATCACTTGCCACCTACTGCTTTGCTCTCTATTCATTTATGTAAATATCATCTCTACCCTATCATAAGGTACTGAGAGACAGGCTGTGTCCCAGTCATCCCTGAATCCACAGAGCCTAGTACAGTACCTGGAATAGAGTCAATATTGATAAATAGATGGATAGCTAGATAGATAGATAGATAATCTTAAGGTAAAATTATTCATCAACTGTGTTATCTCATATACTTGTCAGCAGAAAAAGTGAAGGAAACGTGTCAACAATATCCATGGCTCTAATTCTGAAGTGGTTGCTTTTTACTGTATTTCAGCTATTCATTTAACCAATAAGTACCTACCAAATTCTTAATAGATGTTCATCACTGGAAGGGATCCTAAGGAAAAAGAGCATTCCTCCTTTTAGAGCTAATTCCTAGACTTAGATAGTGGGGAAAATGTCAGACATCATTCATCAAAAAAACACAGATGCTACAAAGATGCCAGATGACTCTCAGTTTGCCAAGATACATTTTCTGGTGAGCAGAGAGATGTTGAATAGATGCTACAGCCGTGACAGGTCAGAGGATGGAGTAACACACACAATGACAGTCCCAGCCCTGCCTGGAGCCTGTCACACCTGTGATTTGCCCATGCTCCTCAAATTCAGTCCTGAAGAGGGGCTGTAGGGCAGCAAGTACACACTCCAAACGTGCTCAGCAGAACTGCACCTTATGTCACAGGCAAACTTCAAGTTCATGAAAAATAAGCTTGCAAGTCTGTGTTATATATACACTATAGCTCATTCTGAAGGCTAGACCATACTGGAACAGGTTCAGAAATCAAGATGTATCTTATTCTAACACTGAGGGGGAAAAGTATCCATTACTGGAACTGCAGTGGTAACAGACATTTCTTAATAAATCTAGTGGAGTAATTAAACAGAAAAAAATGTGTCAAAGTATCAAACTATGAAAATACCTGGAGGCAAACAACCACTGGAAAAAACATCAAATTAAGTTCTTAAAGGGAATTTAAATTAAATGAGTATTAATTAGGAATTCCTGAGGAAAGAGGTTAAATTTGAAAAACAGTTGATTTTTCCTCCCCACTATGAAAGCATTGGGTTTGTTTTTCCCAAAGTCTGGGGCATTTACAAAAGTTGTGGCACAAACGGATAAACAAGCATTGATGATTTGTGGTAATGGTATGTGCTCTGCAAAACTTGGAAGAATTGTGTTTATTAGGAATAATCACTAAGTCAACCTGTAATTATTAAGCTCTCTCTGGGGTCACAGAAGCAGCATGAGGAGGTTCTGCAGAAGTAAATATGCTTGAGTTGTGTGACTATCTCAGACATCTAAATTACCACATGCTAATTGTGGGGGGACAGGGGGTGGCAGGTAGGGGGACTTCAACTGCTTTTAGAGGCAGCAACTGAATTTCACCTGAAAAGGTTAGAACTCCAGCAAGAAAATCAATGTACTAATGATAATCCCCCCATATGCCTAATAACAATAGCTAAACCCTTGACTAATGTTTATTCTAATAATTACTGTGCCTTTGCACATTGCAGAGTGCTTGTATCTATATTATTTTATTTAATCCTTGAGAGAGATTGAATTATGTACTCCAACAAAGACATGTTCTTAATCTTAATCCACATTTCTGTGGATGTGAACCATTTATAAACAGGACTTTTTGAAAATGTTATCTTGAGTTAAGGTGTGGACAACTGAATTAGCATGGTTCTTAATCTGTATCCCTGGGGTCCTTTATAAGCAGAAGAAATTCTGGCAGTCTTCCCTTCCATGGAGGAAGCCAAGGACATTGCCAAGTGATGGGAAGCAGAGATGCAGGCCAAGGAACCCCAAGGATTGTGACAAGCCAGCACCCGAATGGTAGTGTCCCAGGAGAAAGCATAGCCTTGCAGAGGCCTTGACTTAAGACTTCTGGCCTCTAACACTGTGTGCCAATATTGTTTAAACCATCTCATTGAGTTGTATTTGTCACTGCAGCCCTGGCAAACTAATACAATCCTTAATGTTGTGACACAGAGAAGGCAGTTACTATTAATCTTCTGAGGAGTGCTATTGTGGACCTGAGGATACTAAGGCTCACAGAGGTTATGCAGTGATTCTCAACCCCAATTGCACATTTAAATCACCTGGAGAGCTTTATCAATGCTTTGAGTATTTAGAATCTTCAGAAGTGGGGCCCAACGTCAGTGCCTTTAAAAATCCTCCCAGAGAGTTAAGAAATGAGAGTAGGATTTTTGTTTGGGGTGAAGGGAAACTTCTAGAAATGGATGGTGGGAAGGTGATAGCATTGCAACATTCTACATGTGATTAATCCCACTAATGGAATGCTAGAGAGGTGTGGAATGGGAAGATTTGGACTATATATATCTTTTCCACAATTGAAAAAATAAATAAATAATAATCAGACAGTCTAAATAGATGACAATTAAATGCCAAGGATGATCCTGGATGGGATCAGAGGTTGAAGGTGAGGAGGCTCAAAAGGACACAGATGGGACACAAGAAAAAAAAAAGGGAAATATAGAATGTAAGCTTTATATCAATGTTGAATTTCTTGAACTTCTTAGCTGCACTTAATGAGATTGCATAAAATAATGTTCTTGTCGATGGGAAAAGTATATGTGAATTATATTGTTTGTTCAAAGATATGTGCAGCTTGCTCTCATGTGTTCAGAGGACAGAGCAATAGATGATGGATGTTAGGGAGGGAGGGAGGGGAAGAGACGGTGGTGCGACAGGATCTTAAGGGTGATGGATCGGGGTATCGGGGGAGGGGGGCCGGGGTATTATGGAGTTGTATGTATGGGGTTTGTACTGTTTTAGCAACCGTTCCTGTACGATTGAACTTATTTCAAAATAAAATTTATTAAAAAAAAAATCCTCCCAGAGTAATTGAATGTGCAGCCAGCATTAAGATACTGGATTAAGAGATTTTCCCAGGTCCCACAGCTAGTTGGTATCAGAACTGGAATTTCTTAGTTGCGCCTAAGATTCAAATTTCCTTTTTCCAGGCCACTGAACTTTCCACTGTGCTTTGTATATGGTTTGTGGGGAGAGGAGGGGGAGCGGAATAGGCTTGCAAAAATTTTGTACAGTCAGTAATATAATCCATTTCTGTTCTCTCACATGGCATGTTTTGTAAAGACAAAGAAGAATAAAACCATGAAACGTGGACCCCCCAATATCGTCAGTTCCTCCAAGCCCATTTCCATCATTTGGCAGCGTAAAATAGTTTCATACTGCAGTATTGAGGTAGCCCAGTATGAGAGAAAAGAAATATGGGAGAGGCCCAACACATCTTTGGGGATAATACATCCAAATAAAATACCTACTCTTCTCATACTTCTCTTGTCTTTTGCTTCTCAAATATTTCCTGGGGAAAATTTTCTCATCCAATGAGATTTTTATAATACTCTCAGAATACCGTTAAGAACTCAACAACTGAAGCTGCTTAATCCTGTTGTAGGTAGTACCAAATTTGTTGACAAACAAAAAAAGAATGAAGAAAATAATAATTTAAAAAATAATGATAAGAAGGAGGAGGAGGAAGAATTATTTATGCAATACCTACTATGTGCCAGATGCTGTGTTAAGCTCTTTATCTGGATTATCTCATTTAATAGTCATGCAACTCTGAAGGAGTTACTACTGCTATCTCATTTTTACAGGTGAGGAAACTGAGGTGTGGATAAGTTAACTTGTCTAAGGTCACAGAAGTACCAAGAAACAGGGCTGTTTGCTTGATTCCAAAGCCTAAATTCTCAATTATACCATACTGATTTGCAAACACTTTATCAATCTATCAAGTATAATAATAAAATTCACTGAAAAAAAATCATTAAAATTCAAAACTGTACACACTCCACACTTAATTAGCAATTCATTTTTATTGGAAATGGAAAACACTGCATGTTGTATAATATATTTGATAACAGTCCCAAAACAAAGCACCTAAAATGGTCACTTTAAAGAAATTGTAATGTTTTGAAATCATGGTGGCACCTGGCTATAAATACAATTTAAAACTTTATTTTTGTCTATGTTTAAAACCACTGACACATTGATCCATGAAAAGAACTGCTCTAAATTATGTTCCTAATTTCATGTTAAAGATTTTTTAACACAACCATTCTATACAGTTATATATATAATTCCAAAACAACACCTAATTATGGTCCAGACATTTATTTCTTACATTGAGTACCATTCCACAAGAGAAGACCAAGATCCTCAATTAACAGAGAATTTAATTTTGTCTAGATTTTAAATTAACCAAAATAGTGACACACTAAATTTAGTTTAATGTGATTACTATAATTAGCAGCATTTATTAACCTACTCCTACCAAATAATGTTAGCTTTTGCTACATATTAATATGCTTATATTTCTAAAGATATAACTTTGAAAGATTAAACCCTGTTCAGCAGCCATTAAATATTTTTATTCAGTTGTTGTTCTAAGACAAAAGGAATAGCTGACATTTGCCTTATGTCATTTAGTAAATTGTGGCATGTAGGTCAAAGCTGAACTAGCTATAGTCCTTCTGTCAGATTGTCATGGTTTTGGACTATTCATGTCATGGATAATGACATGGCTGACAGGAAACAAACGATAGAGACAAATAATCATTTCTCCAGAAGGAAAGGTATAAACTCTAGGATTTTCTAGAGTTCCATTCTAAAACTTTTTATTTGCTATTTTGATAAATTATCTGAGGGAAGTATTGCACTCTGAAATGCCCTATCTTGTAGGAAATATTAAGTTCTTCCACGTAATAAAATGTTTGGATCAACTGGAATAAACTATAAACAGATTTTCTGATGCTATGTGACATAGCCAAACTAATAAATGAATTCAATATGGGCAAGTAAGTTTTGGAAAAAGTAATGTAAACTATCTATATCTCTAAATAGCCATACATCCCACCTTCAAACATCATTGCACATATCACTTATTATCCAAATTATGCCTGGCAAACACACACACACACATACACACACTCTCTCTCTTTCTCTCACCAAAAGAGAAAATAGACTGTGGAGTCAATATTGGCTTGAATAAATCAACTTATACAAAAATGTCAACAGTATTTGTTACCAAATAAGAAATACTGTCAAAATTATTCCAAATTCTGATGTACAGTCATTACAAAGGAAATGGACAGAATCCAGGGGAAAGTACTTTAAATGACCAAGCTGCTGCCAGATGACAAAAACCTAAAAAGACTTGGGAGCCATGTGCCTCTACTGTCATTTCATGGTGATTTACTCATACGCCTGATATCCCCACTGCCTAAACCCATACTCTAGTGAGTGAGAAAACAGGCAAATGTCATTGTGATCAGCACAAATTATTTCCTCTTAGTTGCAAAAAAAAAAAAAAAAAAAAAGGGAGAGATCAAATTATGGCACTGATTCCAATTCTGGGTATAAACTTAGTTTTGAATACACAGGGGGCCTCTTTTTATTTCTAGAGATATCTGAAAATGTGATCTTTTCCATTGTGATACAGAGTGTTGCCAAAACATTTCGTAACCTTTCAGAAGAGATTTTCCTTGCCCAAGGTAGTCCTGCAGTCTTGCAAACAGTTTGCTTGAGTCTGCAGTAAGGAATATTGACTTCTACCAAGTTATTTGTAGACCAAAAAGAATGTGAGTGAGTATCCACCACCATCAGGAGCAGGAAGTGTTTGTGAGGAGGCAGGAGCTATGAAGAAAGACTAGTAGATGACCAAAATGTTCGTTCTTTCCATGAATCTGTACTTCTGAGGAATATGGAGACGTGGCAAGACATCAAGATGACCAGGAGGCAATGCTTCCCTACATTTGTCCCACATGGAAAATAATATTTTGTGGCACACTGCAGTAAGTAAAGAAGTATGCTACCTGCCAGAAGTGACCAACCCAGTGGTCCTTGCCATCTCAGGCTCCTCCTAGGTGCCCCAAAAGCCAAGGAGCTCAATATCTTAGCACACCCATATGCCTAGGCATACCAGTTGAAAAACTCTGCTTTATATTTTGGGACCATGGCTTGTTTATCTCTATATCCCCAGATTCTAGCAGAGGACTGCAGCACTCAAAAATAGTATTGAATGATAGAGTCACATCACGCAAGTTACTTATGACTCTGGGGAATTGAGGGTGTAGGATTCAAACAGCTGAAGTCTCCAGAAATTGAACTGCCATTCAGAATGAGCTTGATCGGTGGGACGTGATATTGCCTTTCATCTTATCGTTTCTACAGAATTTTAAAAAATACTAAAAGCACACAACAGTGTGATACCGGCATGCATTTGCTGCTGGTAGAAATGCAAATGGATGCAGCTATTCTGGAAATGTAGACCATGTGCCTTAACATTTTCATACCCTTGGACTTTTAGGAATCTCTCCTAAGAGAAACTTCAAAAATGCATGAAATATTTATATACAAAGATATTCATCAAAGCATTATTTTGTACAATAATAGGACATAGGTTAAGTAAATTTTTAAGATAGAACTTTATAAAACTTTTAAAACTTTATTTACAAAGAGTTTTGATGACACAGGAATATGCATATATTGCATTTTTAGGTGTTAAAATTGGATACAAAATTGTAAATGAAATATAATTTCATCCATTTAAAATATATATACACATATTAATATTAGAGAAATGACCAGATGACCATTACTTTTTTGTAATTGCTCTCTTTACCTTTCTGTATTTCTAAATTTTCTATAATAATAGTGCTTTATTTTTATAAGCATAAAATATTACAGTAAAATCACATTTAAAAGTTCTGTAATGAGATGGAAAATGCTTATAATAGACAGTAAATATCAAGAAACATAATTGTATATGTACAGTATGATTACAACTACTTAAGTTTTGTAAAATATACCTCTCTATATTTACAAAGGAAAACTCAAAAATGATAACTGTAGTTGTTTCTGGGTAATAAGATTGGGGAATTCTCATTGTCCTTTCTACTCTTTCTGGATTTTTACATTTCACATGATGAAAATATATTAATTTTATGATGATAACAACAAGAAATTCTTCATTTTTAAAATTCTGAATTCAACCCTTATGTAATACTTGGTAGACTGTCCTAAGTAGAAGATTAAGTAAGGCTAAATTGGGGGATCTAATTAGCATGCAAGGCAGAAATCTTTGGCAAAAACTTCAGTGAGACTAAAATAGTCTCATTGTAAGCTTGAAAAAGACCCCATTCAACACTATTTTCATAATCTAGTCTGCAGTCACTGTTAGAATTGAGAACAGCAGTTAAACTTTGACATTTTCTATACTACTGAGATAGCAACTCCTCTCTCCATCTCAGACAACTCA
>PVKY010007592.1:0-14775 GCA_004027775.1 Bradypus variegatus
AACCCCTGAAGGTCTTAAATATATTTCTAAGAGTATATCGTCAAGACAATTAAAAACCAGTGGGGAAATAAACATGTTTTCCTCTAGCTCTTTAAAATGCTTCTAGTTCCATGACACATATAAAACTTAGATTTTTGAGAAGCAATTTGTTTCTCTTTAGGGCCTTTAAGACTTTCAAGGAACTCCTTTAAAAAACCCCAGAAGTCTAAGGAATTAGATTTGGTGGGACTGTGACATTCCCTACTTTATTTTTCTCCAGAGCACTTCAAACAATCTCCAGCATGCCGTATATTTTACTTATTTATCTCCCTCTACTAGAATGTTAGAATTTTGTCTTGATCTCCTTGCATGTGGTAGGCACTAAAAGTAAGTATATGTTAAATGAATGAACAAATGCACTGCAGTTAAGTCAGTATTAAGCAGGCAAAGGGACTGTACAATATACTTATACTGGAACCAAAATGTACAGGCATGCCACAAAGAAACACAGCACAGTAAGAAAGGTAGCTGGAAATCACTGCAGGCAGTGACTAAACATGGTTGAATAAGAATACACCTGTACTGACGAACAACTGGATGTGTTCCCAAAGTCGCCTTCAGCCACTTTCAATCAGGTAAACCACACTTTGCTGCTGCTTTCTATTATTACCATTATTGTTCACAGAAGGGCACTAGACCCACCACTGGACCCCCTGGGCAAGCACCATCAGCTCCTCTGGCAGCTCAAAGAGCTGGAAAGGCACTGGTCACCACCACTCTCCCACCTCACAGTAATGATCCCTACCCTTCTCCCCAGCCCCCATCGAAGTAGAATAGAACAAGGTTGGCATAAATAACACTGGCCTAAAAACCAAGAATCCTGGATTTTAGTCACCAACTAGTTGTGTAAATAGTAAGCAAAACATTTCCCTTCCTGGAGCCTCTTCTTTTATTTTAAAATGTAATAAATTACCATTCTTGGCCTGTCTATCCCACAGAGACAGTGGGGATAAAGCAGAAGAATATAAAACACCGTGCAAATGTAAAATACTGATCATTATTTCACAGGGCCTCAGAACATTTCACCACTAGCTGCATTCTTACCCAGGGGGACTTGGTGTAGTTCCTTAGAAGCATGCTAGGATTAACTTAACAGATTTCTGAAAAGTGTTTCCAGCTCATCTGAACAGGAAATGCTTGATTTCAACATATCTGCAATTCAGGGTATCTTCATACATCTCAGTTTCTCTAAGCAGCAAGCTCCCCTCAAGATAGTCATACAACAGCTAACCATTAACAATAGCCAAACACGGTGCTAAACAACTTACACATATTAAACTCATCTAATCCCCAGAGCAACCCTATGAAGTAGGTATTATTATCATCTCCACAAGATGAACACCAGAGCCACGTAACTCGTCCAAGTTCATACAACCGGTAAACAGTGGAACCAAGATCTGGCCCATGTTCTTAATTACTACTCTATATTCCCTTGCAAAGTGGATAAGATATAGACAAGTCTACCCTGAAATGAACAAGAGTAAATCACAGTAGGTGATTTACTGTTTTGTATCTACTAATGTTATATAACTGGATATTCTTCTATAAGAAGAATTCCCTAATAGATAAATCCTTGCCCTTTTGTCTTATTGAGGCCTTACTGGGGGAAATGAGGAGGGGAGGATACATTACCCCTAATCCTCATGACAATTCTGTAAATGGTTAGCGGGTATTGTTGGGAGGGTATTGTTTTACAGATATGAAATCAAGACTGAAAAACTACAGCGATTTGCTAAAACACTGCTAGTTACTGACAAAGCCAGATTCAAATTTAGGTCTCTCTGCTCCAAAGGACCTTGAACCCTGGTAAACATACTGTGGTTAAGTGAGTCCTGCTTTTGCTTTTAGCTTGCCTTGTGGTTTTTTATGTTATCTCTTCGTTTCTCCCATGGTAGTGATATTACTACTGGTAAAAGCTCTGGACTGGAGTTGGAGAAGCAGGTTCTAATTGGGGTATCAGAGTTTCCTTGGGCAAGTTTCTATACATCTCTGGGCCTCAGTTTCCTCAAAAAATGGTTTTCTATTTCTTGGTATGATATGAATGTGTCTTTTTGCATTAAGTCTCTTTTCCCAACAAAATCTTACATTGAGCCCCATTATATAAATAGAGAAGGTATTACATGAAACAGCTGCTGTGGTTGAAGCAGGCCCAGCAGTTCTGCTCACCCCATCCCCTCCTCGGTGTACTTCTGTGGGGCCTCTGTGGCTCTGCCAAGGCTGATCACTAGGTGAGGGCCATCTCCACAACCTCCTACAGCTCTAAGAGTCTGTTTGCTAGCTATCGATAGGTAGTTAATAAAAATCTGTAAAACCCATAAACCGAAATATGCAAGTAGACTGTTGAGTCTTTAAGAAGACTTTGTGATTATTTTTCATTTAGGGATCTTCTTGGATGAGTTTAGATGTTCACTGATATATCTGAGAGGTTCTAAAGCTTGGTTCAATCTATAGTGTTTTGTACATTTGCGGTGTTCAGTAAAGACTGACTTGGTTTTTGCTTGCGTATAAGTTTTCTGAACAGTGACAGACACCAAATTTCCCTATATGTATCCTAGCATTCTCCATTACAATTTATATAAAATAGCACATTTGCTGTTGTTACTCATGCTTCCAGAATCATTCTAATGCCAGTTCTATGCAGAACTTTTTATTTTAAAGAGAAATGGCATTCAATAGGATGAAAAGCTATATTCTCTCTATATTTTAATATGTATCTCCCTCTATTTTGATCAGGCTTAGGAGACTTCATACCTAAATACAGGGCTCCTTTCTCATGATCAGGCCCATACTGGATAAATGGAAAACAACAGTGCTGTTCTAATGCTCATTCTATAGGGTAGTAAAGAGAAAAGAGAAAGGGAGTCAAGCTTCGGAGGCAGCACATCCACCATCCACCAAGCCTTGGGATACTCTCTAAGGCCCAGCTTTCTCGCCAAAGGCACTGCTCTGCCCAATTCACAGGGCTGCTATAATGAAAAAAGAAAAGGTCAGACTCTAGGGCAGACCACCCAAATTCAAATCCTAGTTCCCTCACTTACTAGCTCGGAAACCTCAGAAAAGTTACTTAACCTATCTACATATGAAAAATGGGGACTGCTATGAGGACTAAACGAGTTAATTCACATAAGGGCTTAGAAAAATACCTAGGACAGAATCAACACTCAAATGTTTAAAAAGGAAGGAAGGGAGGAAAAAGACCAAATGTCACAATGGGCGAAGACACCTCAAGATCCCCTAGAAGTATACAAAGAAAAGGACATCATTCTGGCATGCTACGACTGATCCTAAAGCCACCTCCCCCGAAAGCTCCTCCACAATAAACCTACCATTATAGATGATACCTTTACATTGCTAGGTTTGTCCTGGGCATTATATGATGCTCAAACTACAATTTTCTACTGGTCACATTTTTTCACAATATACGTAATGGTTAAGCACACAGGTTCCAGAATCAGACAGACCTGAGTTCCAACCCTGGCTGGACATACTATGTCATTATGGAGTCTTGGAGACTCAAGTCCTTATCTATAAAATGAAGACTCCTGTATCAACCTCACAGTGGTGTTTTGAGGATTGTGTGTTTAGCACAGTGCAAAGCACACAGTGTCAAGGAATTTAACTATTATTTCACCCAAGAAACGCATATTCCATTTCTTTTATGATCCTCAGTTCCTAGGCAGAGCCCTCCCTGAGTGTGATCAGTACTTCCTCTTCAACTTATTCATTTGTTTATGAGGGTTTTGAAAGCTAGCTTTCCTCCCAACTACACCTACCTTATGCTGTGGCTAAATAGAGCTTCTGGCGACTCCCCAAACATGTCAGGGCTCTTCCATCTTTCTTCACATTCCTTCTACCCAGAAAATCCACATTCATCCCCCTGACACTACCCGGCCCCCCAACCCCTACATACCACTGCATGTTCAAATCAGACCCATCCTTCAAGGTACAACTAAAATGTCACCTCCTTCAAGCAGTCTTTTCTGATTTCACCCCTCTTGCTACACCCTACACGGATATTCACACACAACTGAATGTGACCTCTCTTCCTCCTGATGTATTCAGTTAACCCCCACCTTTCATTCTTACTAGAACCATCCTCACCCAATTGCTATCTAACACAGGACCCTGTATGGTTTCAGTAAGAAACATCTATTAAGTAGACACTGTACAAAACAAAACATTGGGGAGTTTTTTGGTTCTTAATATAATAATGTATTATGAATATTTGTTTTGCCTTGATGTTCATCAACAGCTGGCTGGGACCAGCAGGATCTCCATGCTGGCTTCAGATATTTGGCCAACCTAAGACAACCAGTTCTGGTAATTCTGGCACACAGGAAACTACACAGCTGAACTATTCTTCAGAGGTTTCTTGTTTCCCTGACTCCTAGGGGTCCTAAAAAGGCACAAGCAATTTAGGAGATGGAGTAACTAAAGCTCTTTAGAAACAATGTACTGTACATATGAAATTAAAGCCCTTCTCTGGGTCTTAATTGCTTCTTAAAGAAAGTACTGAACTACCTTGAATGCTAACATCCCAGTTCTGTAAAAACTGAATCTGTAGTCCGTAATCACTAAAACACAAAATCTCACACCAGGTACATGTCACAGTATATCAGTAAATACGTCCTCATTCATTACCTAAATTCTTCCCATTGTAATGTAAATCTGGTAACTTCTAACATTTGCTTAACACTTGTGTTTATAAAAAGTTTCTCATCTGTGATCTCATTTAATTCTCATATTCACCCCTAAGATGTAGACATTATCGTTACTCCTAATTTACAGATAAAGCAAATGGATCTTAGGGACTTTCATAGATATACATTACACAGCTAGTATGGACAGAGTTGAGGCTCTGGGCAACTATTTCCCTACAGTAGACAAAATTTGATTTAACTATGAATTCTCAGACTGACTCTTAGCAACTTCTCCTAAATAATTCAGAAGTCTCCCCAGCCCACCAAGGTGTTGCCTCTATTCCCTTCTGCCTCACCACCTTCTCCTCATACTTCTAGCATCCATCAAGATCCCATAACGTCGGGAAATACAGTCTAGATATTTGGTTGAGTGCACCCTGCATGCAACCTCCAGAGTTTCAAACTCACCACTAGGGGGCGTTAATCTAAACCATCCAAGAAGCACATAGGACCTCACTGGTCAAGAGAGCACACAGGGGCCAGAGTCCAAAATAGCTCAAATAGTTCAAAGAAGCAGGAAAATAGATGGAATGGTACTAACACAAGCTTCTCCACCATCGTGTGGCTATACCCAAATGGGCCATGATTAGGGAGTAAAAGAAAGCTTCTTTCAGTTCAAGTCTTGTGGCTCAAAAGCACTGCATATTTGTAAACCCACCCAAGTACCCTTCTCCAAAGTCATGTGACTTTGCACCAACTTACAGCTAAACCACAAACCAAAACTCAGGAACTAAAACCTTATCCAAGCAAATATTAATTCATCAGTAGAGGCTAATACACAAAGGAACAAGTTACATGTTTAATCACTCAGACTTAATACAATCCACCTTGAACCATACAGCCACAACCCACCTTGAACCATACAGCCACAACCCTGGCCTAAATGAACATCCTATCCAAAGGTCTAGCAAATCATAAAATCAAATGGTGGGGGTGGGGGTGGACTGGCAGCAGTTTTTAAGTTAGCAAGAGAAGTCCCATTTAGTCTTCTGGAATAGCTTCAATTTCATATTCATTTCTAGCACTAATTTATACTATTTGGAATGTGATCCTGTGTTTCCTCTGCAGAGCAATCAGAATATTCCTAAGAGGAGTGGAAAGATCTCTAGTGAAAGATGCATGGTACACTTGGCTCGAAGTTATCAGGGAAACACATCCTTCCTCGACATTCTAGCTTTGACTTAGAAAACCTACTGATCTCTGCAATTCAAAAAAAAACTATCCTCTCTCAAATTGCTGCCTAAGTGACTTAATTACTTAGGAGTCTGCTCAAACTGTCAGTACTGATTCACCAAAAGATTATCTGACTATGAACTTCATATACCCTCTTTCCAATTAAGGAGTCAAGAACCAAATGGTGGTTTGGGACCACAAGAAAACCTTTTACTCAAAGAAAATAAAGCTGTAAAGACCTGTAGCCTAGAACTACTCAAAAATTCATGTTAGATTTAAATGAAGCTTTAAGAGCTCATCTAGAGTCGAGGAACTCTTGCCGGCTTGCTCGCCCGCCCTCAGTCAGACCAGCCACCCCAAGAGTCCCAACCCATGCCCCTGCCTGCAGGGGAAGGGGACCCCGCCTGGCCGGCAGCCGGGCAGTGAGCAATAGCCTCCCATGTTTCCCCAAGGTATGCTGAACGTGGGACCCCCGTCATCGAGCCATGCGCAACACCTCACCCAGCGGTGCCATTCCTCCGAGCAGGTGCCACCGGGGCCTGAGCCGCAGGCTGACTTCCACTCGGAAAAGTGGCTCCCAGAATACGACGGAGGGGACGTCAGGGACTCATGGCAGGCTCCACGTGCCGGGATGGGATCTAGGCATAGGATTTGTGGTCAGGAAGAAGTAATAACCCCTTGTGCATCTGACAATGACTCAGGAAGGGTGGATTTGCAGCTGAGCAACTTAGAGGCTATTTAAAAAGGCCAAAGTAGCCTTGAACTTACAGACTCGGACATCTCTAACAACCTGGACTCCTTCAGGAATCCCTCACAGATAGCTTCAGACACCCAACCTACCAGGGACCCCTCAGTGAGGTCATCACTGAGAGGTTGATCAAATCCATCCAGTTTTTTAACAGTGATGTAAAGGGTAAATTTGAGAAGCTAACATTCCTAAGATCTTTGTCTTCTCTCAGCCAAACTTTACCTTATGATGAAACCACAGAATCATTTGTTCACAGCCACATAGCAGATATTGCGCATATCCTCAATCCACACTCTGCCATCAGCTCACCCATTCATTTCCTTATTAAGTGTCTGACCATTCCAGGCACTGCCATAGGAGTTGGAACTACAGAGACAAAGAAGATACAGTCTCTGTTCCCGTAGCCAAGTAAGAGTATTCGGCAGTGATAGAATGCTATACTGTAACATGAAGACACTTTGGCTACATCCAACAACATAATATCTGGAACATACTGTCGAAAACAAAAAGCAAGTTGCATAATGGTAAATAAAATGTTATGTCCACTGAAGTTTTCAAAAAAAAAAAATGAACTATTCCTATACACTACAACTTGGATGGATCTCAAAGTAATTATGCTCAGTGAAAGAAGCCAGGCAAAAAAGAGGATATACTTTGATTTCATTTACATAAAATTCTAGAAAATTAATCTGTGGTGGTAGCAGATAACGGTTGCCTAGAGATAGGAGTGGTAAAAGGTAGAGAAAGGTGGGAGGGAGAAATTACAAAGGGACCCAAGGAAACTTTTGGGGATGACAGATATGTTCACTATCTCGATTGTGGTGATGTTTTCATGGATGTACACATATGTCAAAAGTCAAACTCTACACTTTATGTATAGTTTATTTTGTGTCTGCTATGCAAAAAAAATTATAAAAAATCTGTTGAGAACTTTTAATAAAACAGAATAAAGCTTAAAGAAAAATAATGTAATGGCAATTGGGATAGAGAGGCCAGTAATGATAGGATTGGGGTGAAATTACCCTAATCCTCTCCTGATCTATGCCTCGAAGGATGTGATGGCTAGGGTTGACAGAAGAGATCACTGGGTGGAAATCTTGAATGGTGGGCCAAGGCCAGGATTCTGTGTCCTGCAATATGGCGCCATAGCCAGGGGGATGGATTTTAGTGACTCAGCAGCAGACACGAGCACCAAGACCCGCTGTAAGAGACTGTTAATGAAACCAGACTTGTACTTAGTGCCTCCTAACTCTCCTCTTCCAGCTTAAGGCTTGTGCTGGTTTGTATATATTGTGTCCCCCAGAAAAAGCCACATTCTTTAACACAGTCTTGTGGGGGCAGATGTATTAGAGTTGATTAGATTGTAATTCTTTGAGTGTTTCCATGGAGATGTGACCCACCCAACTGTAGGTGATAACTCTGATTAATTTCCTTGGAGGTGTGGACCTGCCCATTCAGCACGGGCCTTGATTAGTTTACTAGAGCACTATATAAGCTCAGACAGAAGGAACAAGTTTGCTACAGCCAAGAGGGACAATTTGAAGAATGCACAGGAGCTGAGAGAGGAGCTGCAGTTTACAGAGACATTTTGGAGACAGGCTTTAAAAGCAGACTCTTGCTCCAGAGATACTAAGAGAGGACAAATGCCCCAAGAGCAACTAAGAGTGACATTTTGGAGAGAAGCTGAAGCCTAGAGAGGAACGTCTCGGGAGAAAGCCATTTTGAAACCAGAACTCTGGAGCAGGCATCAGCCACGTGCCTTCCCAGCTAACAGAGGTTTTCTGGATGCCATTGGCCATCCTCCAGTGAAGGTACCCTATTGTTGATGCATTACCTTGGACACTTTATGGTCTTAAGACTGTGACTGTGTACGAAATAAACACCCTTTATAAAAGCCAAAAAAAAAAAAAAAGCTCATCTAGTACCATGGTTCTCAAACCTGGTAGCACATTAAAATAAATTGGTGAAGAAGGAAAGTTGGAGGTTAAAACATGGTAATGTATAAAACAGTGAATCTTATGGTGGACAGTGTCTGTGATTAACTGTATAAATATTAAAAAAGCTCTTTCATGAACTAGAACAAATGTACTATTTTTTCTATTACAAGGAGTTAATAGAGGGATTGTGGGGGGAAATGTACCTATTGCAAACTATGGACTACAGTTAACAGTAATATGTTAATATTCTTTCATCAACAGTAACAAATGTACCACACCAATACTATGGGTCAATAATGGGGGGTGGGCAAGAATTTGGGTTTTATTTCTTATTTTTCTTTCTTTTCTGGAGTAATGAAAATGTTCTAAAATTGATCATGAGGATATATGCACAACTGTGTGACAATACTGTGAGTCAGTGACTGTATACTTCAGATGGGTTGTATGGTGTATGAATATATCTCAATAAAATTGCATTAAAAATAATAATCTGGTGAGCTTTAAAAAAAGTAATGCCCCTCAAAGAATAATTTAAAAACACAAACATTTTTAATAGATACCCCAACCCTATTTGCACAGATTAAAATGGCCCCACTTTTTCATTTTTAATAAGCTCCCTGGTGACACTGTGATGTCACAAGGTGACAACCAGAGCTAAGAACCACTGAGGAGTGCACTGGTCCCCAAACATGGTTAATCAAAATTATAACCGGGAACCTTTTATAAATCTAGATTTTCCAGTCCCACGCTATACCAACAGTTTCAGAATCTTTGGTAGGTTTTTTTTTTTTTAATATTTCCCAGTAATTTACATGTTGCCTAACCAGGCATCTGACTTGAATTTTGAGACCTCAATGATGACTAAATACATAATTATTTTACAGATAGAGAGGCCAGGAAAGTAGAAGCTACCCCAAAGGTATGTTGAGTTAGAGGCAGCACAGCAAGAATTCCTGGCAGTGGGTCCCAAACGTCATCACAATAAAGAGACAGTTCTTTTAAATAAAAGCAACTGGACTCGACCCCCGGAGGTTCAAATTCAATGAGTCCTGTGGGGCCCAGGAATCTCAGAGACTGAGGCAGGTGGTCTGTAGCTCACACTGAGAAAAGTGCTGCCCTGCAGGATGCCTCAGAGCAAACAGAGCTGGTTGTGATCCTGTATTCTAAGTTAACAGAGCTAAGAAAATGTTATGCTTACTTTAGAATTGAAAGCCTGTCACTCCTACCTCAGAAGAGAATGCAATGAGGAACCCAAAGTCCAGTGAGTATATACTTTTTGTGAAGCCACCTATACAACTGCAGCAAAGTGCTTTTAAACCTCCCACTTAACTCATTCTACCCTTTATTAAACATACTTTACATTTTTCTGCAACTCAGGGCTTTAAGACTCAACTGGATATGTCTCAATAGGCAAAGCTCTAATTTCACACAAGTTTAAGGTTTCTGTCACAAGCTAATTCTAACGCCCAAATCACCAGAAGGCAGCAAGACAAGCATGGACACGTTCTGGGAGAAACTAACTAGGACAGGAAGAGGGCCCTCAACTATGAGAGGGAGATTAAGGTGTCTTTGGAAAGGCCTCTTCTAAACCATGCAAAAGGCTCCATGTGGGATAGTAGAGGCCTAGATATCCACAATCGGTTCCAGCTGACCCTCAGCACAGTAGCACACGTACACAGAACACAGTGGACTGAACACAGAGCACTCAACGGAAGCCCTTACCGGTACCTGCTTACGTTTGCACTGCCTGGGATTGTCATTTCTGAGTCACCAGTGCCCAGTATGGAACAGGTAATCAATAAGCATTAGCAAATGAGTATGTGCCATGGGCATGCATACACAGACAAGACATTTACTCTCTTGAGAGCAATTCAAAGTGGGAGAACCCATGGTTATTCAAGAATAGGCAGCTATCAGAACAGTAAGGGAAAAACCATATTCATTTACTCCTCTGCTATATCCTCAGCCGCGAGTGCTAAATTAAAAATTGATGAATGGATGAATGAATGACTTGGCCATATGGCATGCACGGGTCAATGAAATCTGAGTAGTTTTAAATGTGCTTAACCTTGCATCCCCTGTGGCTCACCAGGCTCACCCTGAGAAGTCAACTCTCACGTAGCCACTGCTCTCTGGAGCTGGGATCCAGAATGAGAAACATGGAGCCCACCCAGAAGCCTAGAGGCAAGCCCAAATGACCAAGGAGTGAGAAAAATAAATGCTTATTGTAGCAAGCCACGTTTCAACATGGGTGATAATGCAACATCAATGTAACAATAGCTAAAACAATGATGGAAAAAAAAAAGGGTTGGGGCACCTCGGACAAAAACTAAAAACAGTATATAAATTTAGGTATTCAAGCAACCCTCAAAAGAAGTAACACAGTGAGGTTTTCTGTTCTGTGTAAACTGTCATGCTCTGAGAAATTGGGTGAACCTAGGGTAAGGCATACAGAGAACAAGGAGAGCTAATAAAGGAGTGTGATTTAAAGCCACTTCTCATATACCATTCCCATAAAGAGCTGAGCCCTTCCTAAAAGATAAGGCAGTTGCTACTTCCTGGTAAAATGTTGTCCCTTCCCCATAGTTATATAACAAATTTCCAATATGTTAGCTTTACCAAGCAGGGACTGAATTCTAATCCTTCTTGAGCAGAGCCCTTTAGCCCCAAACAACCACCAATAACCTCAAAATGGAAAGAGAAAAAAAGAAAACAGTCCAAACTAAATAACGAAGAAAAGGAAATGCCATTCCCTTATCCATTCTATAAAGGTAACAATTATGGCATCCTTGATTCAATGAAGGCTTTTCAAACCAAAAAAGGAATAAGTAGTACTAAATCAAATGTACACAAATTTTAACATGTATCCTGATTGTAGTACTAAAATGTGAGGAAAATACATATTTTTATACTACAAATGTATAAAAATTTTTTATACTAAAAAAAAAACAAAGGGAGTATCGCAACTGTTCCTTTCATACCACAACTGTCTTCCCTTTAGAATAAACTTCCCTACTGGCATAAAATCCAGCCATTTAGGATTCAGCTTCAAACTACAGAACCGACGTCCAAAACCTTCAGTGAAACACTGATATTTTAGAATACAAGGGATGTATCAGTGTCCTATTAGACTAAATGTTGTAAACTTTGCTATAAACCAAAAGTCTACTATGGACTGTTTTTGGTAAACCTTTTCCAACCTCCCTGGGTAGTATCACTAAGTCAAGATGATAAAAAAGTGTGTTAAGTCAAATAAAAAAAAATTTACATTTAAAATGTTAGCTTCATCCATCTGCCATCATGTTCTAATGTGTAGAAATCAAATTGTTTTGATTTCTACACAGTGTTAGCTTCAGTGAACCCCCTTGTTTTTCAGATGTGTAGATAACTGAGAGGCAACCATGTGACTACTTTATTTCATTTTTTCTTTCTTGGAATCATGTATCCATCCAACGACTCTCTTTAGAGGTATCTTTTCTGTGCCAAGTACTGCTTTAGGCCTGGGATACAGCAATAAACCAGATGGACAAACCTGCTCTCACAAGGCTTATATTCTACAGGATAAGGCAGACATTAAGTACAAAGCTGCTCAGACTGTTGTCCCCTCATCCACACATAAGGATATATAGCAATACCCAACATCCCCCTTGTGTCAGAAGTCTCTAATCAATGACTGGTCATCTACAGGCAAAGGTAATCATCCCTGCCACATCACCAAGTAACTAGTGTGGCCACATCCCCTACCAATTCTGGGTTTCCCAGCATTCTTGGTGGGAGAATTGGTACAGCAGTTATTTCCTCACAAAAAGACTGAGGGCCTCTCACCTACTTGCTCACTACTCCCTAACTTTTCCTAACCTCCTTATCTTCCCTCTCATATTGTACTCATCAAACTTCACATTTTTTATGTGGTCCCCCCATATTCTCTAAGTGTCCAATTTTATCCCCATTTCACCTCCTGGTACTTTTTGCCTCCTTTCTGCAAAACCCTGTGTCTCTTAGGATGGAGGACAGTATCTAGAACACACAGTCCTTTTCTTCCCATATAAAGGCAATAGCTGCATCATGTAGAAATGTGACAAAAGTAGAATTCACACCCAAACACAACTATTTGTATCCTTACTGAACATATCTTCATCTCTTCTGAAACCAGAGCTTGAATAATGTACCATGTTCTAAGACATGAATATCTGCCTAAACATGTATAATGTTAAACATGTATAAACAAGAGTACTGATCCTATCCCACAGAATGTGCAGGCAAGTAAAACATGTCACTATCAGATGAGGGCTAAAAAAAGTTAGTTAGTAGATCACTGTTGGTGACTGACAATTTTGCTTCAACTGCTGAAAAGGGTTAAGTTCTTTCTTTGCACTTCCAGCTCCAGACATAGGTGGAAATATGAAAACACAGTATGAAAATAAATGAATGGGACATTCTATATTGTGCGTTACCACAGTAAAAATCAGAATTAAAAAACACCCACAATAACAATGAAGAATCATGCATGACCAAGAATAAACTCTAATGTAAACTATGGACTTTAGTTAATAAAAATTCTAATAATATTGGTTCATCAATTGTAACAAATGTACCACACTAATGCAAAATGTTAACAATAGGCAAAATGGGGGAGGGCGGAGCGGCTCTGTATTTTCTGCATAATTTTTCTGTAAAACTACAACTCACAACTGTTCTAAAAAAATTAAATCTATGGGGAGTTAATGCTTAAATTGCACACAGTGTCTATCTGGGGTGATGGGAAAGTTTTGGTAGTGGAGAGTGGTGATGTATGTAGAGCACAACATTGTGAATGTAATTAACAGCACTGAATTACATATTTGAAAGTAAAAGGGGAAATTTTAGGTCACTCGTGTTACTAGAATAAAAAAAAGACATAGGACTATACTACAGAAACAGGGAACTCTAATGTAAACTATAGACTAGAGTTAATAGTAGAGTAGTACAATAATAGTATAACAGCACAAATAGTCCTTCATCCTTTGCAACAAATGTACTATATTAGAGCAAACTATTAATAATAGGGGTTATATGGGACTCTATTTTCTGCATACTATATCTGCAAACCTCTGACTTCTCTAATAAAAAAATTTTTAAGTCAAGTAACGGTAAAAGATATCAAACAAAAACGCTGTTTCTAAGGTAGTACATACTTATAAATACGATTACTCTCTTATCTTGATTACCAATGTCAGACATTATCAATTAAAAATAAAGTCTATTAAAAATAAGTAGGTAAAAGCTAGGTTCAGTCTTGATTCATACTTTAACAATTTGAAATTCCTTTAGGAAGAAGGAAAATGAGGGGTTAGCTCTATACTGCTATATAAGGATCAAATGCCACAGTGTACATCAGCACTTGAAAAGTAAATCTTCAAAAAATGCTATAAACCATGGCACAAAAATTTTCATGACAAATAGATTATTTATAATGTACTCATTTTAGACTAAAGATGATTTAACTTCAACTAAGCAATCACTCTTCACTAAGGAGAGAATTGAATCTTTCAATCTAGCGCATCCAAATACTCATGACAAAATAAATTTCTACTGGTTGTTTCTTGCCTCCTTATCAAAAGGACTTGCCATCTTCTCAGATATTCAAGAATTCCTTCATTTCTCAGAAACTACAATGGTTCTGTACCTTCCCTGACCAATAATACCTCCCCCACCCAGTATGCATTATGAAGTAGGGAGGCTGTTAAAATTATTTCAAATGTGCTAACCAAGAGATTATAGAAAAGTTAACACTAGAGAGATAAGGAGCAAAATGTACAAAGGTACTAATTTTATTGTTGGCAAATAATCTTCAAAGTATATAATGCAAAAATACAACTGATAAAGGCCAATACTGTTAAATGTGAAAACATATACCATCAACACCCACATCCACCCCGGAATTACATCATTTGGCAAGTCACTAAAGTCTCTAATTGCACCTCTTTCTACCCACACCCATGTCCAGAAAAATGTTCCTACAAGGGAAAGAAATACACTGTTGTGAAATTCTGAAAACAGAATCAAGATGGCACTTAAAGGTTCAAATGTATAATCAGGTGCTATATAAATTGGGCAGCAGTAAGATTTACTTATTACTTACCCCAAATTCTCTGCTTGTTTGGTTATTCAACCTCATCCAAAAGAATCATGGTGTGCT
>PVKY010007593.1:0-14775 GCA_004027775.1 Bradypus variegatus
GTCGACCCTAGTCAGATTTTCCCAGTCTAGTGAGGCCCGAGTCTCATTGGGCGTGTATGGAGTTTTCAATGTTCGCTGCGATCTCGGCTTTTCCTCCAAATCCAAACTTGCATCCGATGTGTGACTGGTTACTGGACACCCCGAAAACACTGTTTCGTATAGTTCTTGGGTAGTTGCCAGCTGCTCCGTCCCCGGCGACCTCCGCGGCTCCTCCTCGGGGCTCCAGCGGCGCAGGCGGTGTGGGCCTGGCTGCGGTGGCGACCACCTGAAAGCCTCGGGGGCGCTCGGGCGGCGAGCGCCCACTCTCCTCCGGCGCCACGGGCTCAGGTCCCGGTGCAGGCGGCAGCGGCAGCTCCTCCGCTGGGCTCCTGAATGTCTTTTGATGGGTTGTTGTCTCTTTCCAGACTAGATTGGGGCTGAGAAAGCAGACACTGGGGGACGTGGTAGTTCTTAGGCTCGTCATACATATGCCTGGACCTGTCGTCATCAGCCAGTGTTTTCTTACATGGTTCGCTCAATAAGGACAGAAAGGTCAGCTTCCAGTGCATGAAATACCATAATTTGCCAGTTTTTGAGGTGAGGAGCAGCCCCAAATGGAGGCGTCAGCAAGGTGGTGCTTTCTCCCCAAAGTTTGTAACTTTTCTGCTGCTAGCCAGGGGCAAAATTCTGACTTGTATTCTTTTGAATAAATGTGTTTCATTGTACTCTTGAGTAGTTGTTATAATTGTTTGATGTGAAAATGTATTAAAGGGACTTGTAATTGAATTTATCTTTTATAAAGCAGAAATAGAAATCAATTATTTTTACAGTCCCTTTATAGTATTAAAATTAAAGAGTATTTAAACTTTTTTTGCTCTTAATTTCTCTGTCTCTGTGATTTTGAGACAAAGATTGCCATTAATGACATCCTTAGCTTAACATTTTTACTCTTACGGTATCAGAATTATTAATTTTCTTTATTGAACAATGAATAATTAAAAACATGAAGGTAGTTTGGTGCAATGTAACAGTGAGTCTTTTCCTCCTTTCCTCAAAGCACTTTTGAAACAGTTTCTGGAATGGAGAAGAAATTTTATTCTCAATATATCAAGAACAGTTAGTTGAGAATTGATGAAGGCAATTAAGGATATTTAGTGTCATAACTATAAATTAAAGTATGGGAGAAGTGGAGCAGAAAACCCAGAATAATGAGATATTTAGATATGAGAGCCATTTTTCCATAATAAGAAAACAGTAACATACCAGTAGTACAAAATTCTAGTGTTGTCCATTTTGGCTCTTCTTTTTCTCAGTATAATGGATAGATCATATCAAATAATTAATGGAATAGAACAAAATGTCTAAGCAGAAAAGATTTTTAGGCCATATAGTACAATCTCCTTATTTTACAAATGCAAATACTTAATTTTTTTCATGTTTGTTTAGTATATTGCAAAAATTTATAAAACGCTTTCACTGAGGTGAAATGATTTACATAGCTGGTAGAGTCAGGGAGAGAACCCAGAGCCCATTATCTTTTGTTTTTATTGAACCTGTGAAACTTGAAATAGTTAAGGCATTGTCTTAGCACTTAAAAGCTTAGACTCTAGAATCAGCAGATCAGAGTTTACTGCTGAGGTACGTGACTAATCTTCAGCAAGCTATTTACTCTCTCTAAGCTTCATTTCCCTTCTGTGAAATACTAATTTTTAAATTACTACCACTATCACCACCACCACCACTGTTGTCTTAAAAATGACCTATTATTTAATATGAGTTTTTAATTTGAACAGAATGTTCATCTGGGGAAAAAACCTATTATTCAAAACAGCTGCAGGAGTTTTATTTGTATTTTCATGTTAGCTATTATAGTTATGTACTTTTTGCTTTGGAGAATAAGTTTGTCCTGTGTAAGTTATTTTGTGAGCTCAAGGTCCTTCACAAAGTTTGTAGATTTTTTTTTTAATTATCAAAAATAATGTTTCATGAGAGGTGAAAATGTTATTGGGAAAGCCATATGGACCATACTCCCCTTTGTCTAGTTTATGGATGGATGAGAAGAAAAATGGGGGAAGGAAACAAACAAACAAAGGCACCCAGTGTTCTTTTTTACTTTAATTGCTCTTTTTAACTTTAATTATTATTCTTGTTATTTGTGTGTGTGTGTTAATGAAGGTGTCAGGGATTGATTTTGGTGATGAATGCACAAGTGTGTAATAGTTGTGAACAATCGAATGTATGCTTTGTTTTGTATGACTGCATGATATATGAATATATCTCAATAAAATGAATTAAAAAAAATAATGTTGCAGAGGCCATAGGGAAACTGACATTTTCATATACTATTTATGGACATAAATTGGTATAACCTTGTACCAGAGAAGCAGTTAGCCAATATCTTTCAAACTGTATCAAAATTGCAAATGCATATACCCTTTGATCAAACAATTTTACTTTTTCCATGTACAATATAGTGTGTAAGAATTGTTCGTAATAGCACAAATGAGGTATGTGTAGTCATGATTTGTAATTAACTGAAATATCCATCAATAGATGACTGATTAAGCCAATTATAAAACAGCCACAAAATTAAATATTATATAATAATTCAAAAAATAAAGAAACTTTGTATACTAATATGGAAAGATCTGCAGTCTATTAAGAAAAGGTATAGAAGAGTGTTATGGTATGGCTGCCATCTATAAAAAATAGAAGGGAGATTATATATTAATATTTGGTTATGGATGTCCTCTGGAAGGATATACAAAAACTAGTATCATTGATTGTGTGTAAAGAGAGTAATTGGGTGGCTATGGGATAAGTAGAAGGGAGATACATTCTGTTTCATAGATCTTGATTTTTTTTTGGCTGTACAGATATATTACCTATACAAACAGTTAAATTAAAACAAATCCTTGGATTATCTTGCTTTATACTTGAGGGTTTCTTACTGAGAGAACCAAGGATATCTTTCCTAGATGATCTTATAATGTTCAGAATATTTTCCAAAGCCCTTACCATGGCCTGAAAGACCCCATATGATCTGACCTCTGACTACCTTTCCTATCTAATTTCCTGCCATTTTTTCCCTTGCTGGATACATTCTAGCCACATTCACTGTGGTGGTTTGGAGCTGTAGCACCCCAGAAAAATATGTTCTTAAACTTAATCCATTCATGTGGGTGTGAACCCATTGTAAGTAGGACTTTTTGATAAGGTTACTTCAGTTAAGGTGTGACCCACCTAAGTCAGGATGGTTCTTAATCCTATTACTGGAATCCTTTATAAGTGGAATTCCTAAAGAGAAAGAGAAAGCCATGGGAAGTAAAAAGCTAAAATTCATTGGAATCTGAAAGAGAACAGAGAGACCCAGAAAGGCCGCCATGTTCATTGCCATTATGAGAGAAGATCTCAGAACCAAAGATCACCAGCAACCAGCCCCAAAATGCCAGTCTTTGGGAAGAAAGCATCATCTTGATGACACCATGATTTGGACTTTTTCCTAACCTCAAAACCATGAACTAATAAATTTCCATTGTTTAAGCCAACCCATTGTATGGTATTTGTTTGAACAGCCAAGGAACCTAAAACCTTTACCTTTTGTTTCTTGAACAAGCCAAGCTATTCCTTATCTCGGACCTTTGTATTTACTGTTCCTTTTGTCTGGATATCTGTAGCGTTCCTTTCCTTACTTCATGCAGGTTACTGTTCACATATCACCAACTCAGTGTGGTCTTCTTTGGCCATCTTATCTGAAATAGCACCCGCAATCATCATTTGTCTTCTTACCCTACTTTATTTGTCTTCGTGTTACAAATAGCTACCTAGCATTCTGTTGTTTCTGTTTATTTGTTATCTGTCTGCCCACTCCTTTCTGTTACACAAAGTCACATACAGGAATATTGGCTCCATGAAGTCAGGGGCTTTGTTTTGTTTACTGTATCTGCTGAGCCTAAAATAGTGCCTGGCACATAGGAGATACTCAGTTGATGTGTGTTGAATGAACGAATGACTTCTTTTAGGGAAGTCTTTTTGCTCTTTCAGCCTCAATACTTCACACCTTTCACTAGGGCATTGGCATAGCATTAATTCAGACACAATCCTACTTGCTTAAGTGAGTAGCTCCCTTTGTACATTGCATGTAGATTGGAAGCAAGGTTATTGAATAGTCACTTCTCTTCATACAGATCAGACGTTAATAGGATTGCAACAGCCTTAATTCTACATATTTCTCGTTTATGACCCTCCAGCTGCATTGTAGTAGTCCTTTTCTAGTATCAAGGTAGACTAGTTAAAACAACCACATTATATTGACCTTTCTCTGCTTTTATCCTGTTTTCTTCCAGCATTTCTTATACTGAAGCTATGGAGATCTTAAATCGGTCATCCCAGATCTTTACCTTCACCCCAGAGGTGGGTATTTTCTAATATAAGTTAAAATGTTTCCCTCTTGTCCTTATCTTATGACATTAAGAATCCTTTGAAGGAACTTTATTTTTCTCATTAGCAATGTATACTATCTATTCATCTATAGATATGCTTTTTTTGATGATTGGTCTACTTGTTAACAGAATAAGAATGAAAAATAATTGTGAAGCAGAATTTAAACATTACTGTGTCATTTGAAATAGCAATGACTAAAGAATTATGGTGACATTTTCCAAGTTTAAGAAGATGAAAATTCTAAAAAAAAAAATGGTAGTCATAGACATACGAGTGCAGAAATCAAATAGTTCACTGTTTCCCAATGTGTATTCTAAGTGATATTAAAGGGTGACAGAAAAAGATTTATGGACAAATAAATTTAAGAAGAATATTAAAAGATTTTGTTTTCAGTTGAACTTCATAGAGCTCTTTAATTTGTGAGCCACTTTGGAAAATGATGATTTTTTTTTTAAAGAACTTCCTTATTTTATTGGCAAGAATATGGGATCTGCAGAGGCCACATGACTTACCAGTGGGCATGTACATAATGTTGGAGCCAGGGCCAGATCCCAAATCTCCTGATTCCTAGTCCTATAATTCAGATATTGCCAGATACTGCCTTATCAGATACTGCCTTACCTTGCCTAATAGGATAAGACTGTAATAGCATCACCTTCAACCTATTCTTTATACCAGCCCTAGCCCCAGTTAAGTCAAGGTTCTCTTTTATGTCCTAATAGCATCCTGTGCTTATTGTATTTATAATTAATTCTTTTTGCAATTTTTTATATAATATTTGTCTCCTACCTTGGAAGCTTCATGAAGTTAGAAATCCTTCCTAATTTTCTTACCACTGTATCTAGTGCCTATCACAGTACCTGGAATTTAATAGGCACCTTTACAATATTTGTTAAATAAATAGATGAAAGTATTATCAAATATTCATGAAAGAGCATCTGATATATGAGTTGGACTCATTAAATAAAATTCATGAAGAGAAGCAGTATAGCTGAAGATAGGCTTAATATTTGGAATATTTAATATCCTGAGTTTTAGGAAAGTAACTATGGAAGAAACTCTAGGCATTATTAATAAAAACTATGATTCTGAAGTCAGTTTTTATACACTGTAGAAAGTGTACTTTGTTTTCCTGCAGATGCTTTTCATCTGCCAAATGCTGCTCTCTGAGATGGGGACTGAAAGCGTGGGATTTATCTACTAGTTTCAGCTTTCAGCTTTCTAGGCCTTTGGATGTTCTTGATAACACATCTGTAGTCAGTGTGTAGTCAGTGTGTAACCTCAGCAGACAGCCCCACACATCATTGAACGTTAGGCAGAGGAAGCCCTTAGATCTGAAACAGGTTGGTCTCAGGTACTTAAATTGTATATTTCAACTCTGTCTTCTGCTTTAGTTATTTCTTTTTTCTCATTACAGTGGGGTGTTGATCTACACACTGAACATGAAAAGTACCTGGTGAAGCATTGTGGCAACATTCCAGTCTTTGTCATTAATTATCCATTAGTACTTAAGCCTTTCTATATGAGAGATAATGAAGATGGCCCTCAACACACAGTAAGAAAAGATACTGGCATTTAGAGAACTTTCATATTGAGTCCAGGTTTTTCCCTTGATTTGATTTCATTTAGTCTTTTGCGTATTTTCTTAAATTAAATCTATCACTTTTATCATCTCCTGAAATGATAAAAATTTCTCAAAGGCACCTTTTATAAAGCATTCCTAAAGAAGATCCCAGTGTTCTATAAACATACATCCTCATTTCTAGCAGGAGGTATCCTTCTTAGTTTAGCAGATGCAAATATAGGTGGTTTTTTGTTTTGTTTTGTTTTGTAAATAAGTGAGAGGAAATTTCCTAGAGCACCATATAGCAATGTCAGGTCTACTGTCAAGGTAAATACTGGTTAGGAGACTCCTTGGAAGAGAATGCATGCTGGGCAAAAGATAATAGTGGTGACATGATCAGGCAAAGGCTGAAATAGCTTAGCAGAGCAGGATGCTTGGAAGGGGTAATGGAAGGATTTAGGAGGTCTAGGCAGATACTACCTGTCAGAGCTCTCATCTATCTCTTCTGTGTCTGCCTTTCTTGTCTCTTTCTCTTTGCTCTTTTTGGCCTTTTTTATCCTCTCTCCTTTTTCAGCCTTAACCTATTTTATTCTTATGGTCCTCATTTTCCCTTTTTTCTCTTATTTTGTCTCTTCCTCTCTCTACAAATTAATATAATTTATATGCTATGAAGTAAGTATATATCTGACTTTTTAAATATTTATTAACCATATATTTAATACTATTTAATATTATTAATCAGAAATAGTCTATGGTACATATATTATGCTTATTTCAAAAAAGATCCAGAGTTGTTTCTATCTTTTGGCTATTGTGAATCATGCTGAGATGAACATGGGTATACAAATTTTTGTATGAAAAAAAAAAAAAAGATCCAGAAACTAAACTTAGTAGCTGTCTGATACTTTTCACTGTGTGTAGATAAATACCAGTGGAAAAATGGAGGCCAGGGTCCACCAGAAAAATATGTCCCCATCCTAGGTATGCCAGGTTTTCTATTTGAGTATATTTCTTGCTTTCTCTTATAGTGTGGCATTAATTAAACAATTTTAGCCACTATTTACTGGACTGCTATCTCAAGTACTCCCATCTAATCTCCAAATAACCCGCCAAGAAACTTACTGCCCCCCACCCATTTAATAGATTAAAAAAAAAGATGCAAGATGCAAAGAAATTAATTGCATTTCCCAAGGTTACGGAGGTAGCGAATGACGGTACGCAGATTTGATTCTCTCAGCTCTAAAGTCTATATTCTTTTCCACTCTACTGCACAGCTTCAAAATCACAAAACATTTTCTTTTTTTTAATGAAAAACAATATTTTTTATTGTGAACTTTAACTTGTATACATAACAGTGATAACTTTCAAAATATGATTTCACAGGTAGTTAGAGAGCAAATTTCAAAGAATGTCATGGGTCATAGTTCCACAACTTCAGCCATTTCCATCATTGTAAAATATAACATACATACAGAAAGGTGTCATCTCTTGATGTACAGCTCAACAAGCAGTCATATAGGTAATTTCAAAAATTGTAACGGATTACAGCTACACAGTTTCCGTTCTTTCCTTGTTATGCAATACCAGGTATATACAGAAAGGTGAAGACCTTCCAGGCAAAATTCAATGAGCAGCTATAGAGCAAATCCCAGAGGATACTAAAGGCTATAGTTCCACCATGTGATTAACCTTCTAGCCATTCCAACACCACAGAATCCAAAAATATATATGTAATTGTACAAAGTTTCAGTATTCATAGACCTTTGTTAAATCTTATCTTGTTTGTTGCTACCCCTTCCTCTCACTTAATCTCTTTCTCCCTCTTCAGGGATGTCTAGGCTGTGAGCACCCTAACTTGTCCATGTTGAAAGGGGATGTCGACAGTATAGGGAAGGGGGCCGCATCTGATAGTTAATCTTAAAGAGGCTGTTGCTTCTGGGCTTTAGGACTTGTCTGGTATAGGAACCGTCTGATGGATTTAAGTTTCTGTGTGATGAAACTTAGTGAATACATCTTTTGTAGAATCTCAGATAAGGACCTAGATATTTGAGGACTACTTTTGGTAAGGGCATGGTGTACTGTAGTCATTTGGGATGTCTAACTGAAGCTTGCATAAGAGAAACCTCCAGTATAACTTCTCAACTATTTGGGATATCTCAGCTGCTGTGATGTCAGCTTGTTACCTTTCCTTTTTTCCCCTTTTGGTCAAGTAGGCATTTTCAATCCCTTGCTGCCAGAGCCAGGCTCATTCCTAGGAATCATGTCCCATGTCAGCAGGGAGATTCATTCCCCTGGGAATCATCATGTTCCTCATTGGTGGGGAGGAGGGGGTTATGAATTTATTTGCCAAGTTGGGCTTAGAGAAAGAAAGACCACATCTGAGCAACAAGAGAGTTTCCTTGAAGGTGCCTCTTAGGCATAATTATAGCAGGGCTCAGCCTCCTACAAAATTACATTTTGACCATTGATTTTACTGACCTCCACCTTTCACACAGCATTATCCAAACCAATGAGCAGCACAATTCATTTATCATCCTTATTTTCTCTTTTCCCTACAAACCCTCTGATATAAACGATGATGAGAAATTAATTGATCCATACAGGCTAACTTCTAAAAGGACTACAACATAGATTATCCAATCCTAAATAATTTAATATAGAACATATATCACAAAACAGAGGAGTGAGTTCGTATCTCTTGACTTTTTTTTTAATATTCATTTTACTGAGATATATTCACATACCACACAGTCATACAAAACAAATCGTACATTCGATTGTTCACAGTACCATTACATAGTTGTACATTCATCACCTAAATCAATCCCTGACACCTTCATTAGCACACACACAGAAATAACAAGAATAATAATTAAAGTGAAAAAGGACATTTAAAGTAAAAAAGAACACTGGGTGCCTTTGTCTGTTTGTTTGTTTCCTTCCTGTTTTTCTACTCGTCTATCCATAAACTAGACAAAGGGGAGTGTGGTCCTTATGGCTTTCCCAATCCCATTGTCACCCCTCATAAGCTACATTTTTATATAATTGTCTTTAAGATTTCTTGGCTTTTTTAATCACTTCCATCCCATCCCACCTCCAACCTCCCTCTATCCCCACACACCATGTATCCTTATGTAATTTCCATAGATTAAGCACCTTTCAGTCATTCAGTTTTGCTCTTCCTTAAAGTCTCTGCTTACAGCTTCTCTTCTTTGTAAAGACTTTCCTGGGTTACCCAGTCACTTTGAGCTTTCCTTTTCTGAATGTTTATTGTGTTTAAAGAATTAATAAAACTATTTAGAGTTGTGTTTATTTTTTATAGTCTCCTCAAACTCTTAACTTCTTCAGGGTGGCAATTGAGGTTTTTTTATACCCACCATAAAATCTACTATTCATCCCTCATTCCCTCTAAAATAGCCTTCCCCCTATCATACAGCTGAGGCAGCTCTTGCTAGGGTCAGTAATGATTTTCATGTTATTAAATCCAACAGACTTTTTAAAATTTGCAATATTCAATATTCAGGAACATTCAGCACTATTAGTGATTCTCTTATACCTGAAATGATCTCCTCTCTTGGCTTCTGTGACATCACCTTCTCCCAGTTTTTCTCCTTTCTCACTGGTTATTCTTAGTCTCCTGTACAAGTTCAACTTCTACCCAATCCATTAGATATTGACAATTCTCAAGGCTCAGCCCCAGGTCCACTTTTCTATTCCCAGATGATTTCATCTGTACCCACAGCTTACCATTTATTCTCAGACGACTCAGATATTTATATCTCTAATCTAGTCTTCTCCTCAGAACCTCTGGGCTCATATATTTTATTCCCTACTTGACAGTCATTTATATCTCAAATGCATCTCACACTTAACATGTCCAAAACTGAACCTATGATTTCTCCTCTCCTCCCCTTAGCCCCAATCAAACTTGAACTTGTTTCAGTATTCTCTATTTATCTAACTGTACAAGCCAGATATCTGAGTCATCTTTGAAACCCTCACTTCCAATAATTGAAGATATTACTAAATTGTCCATTTTACACTCCTAAATATCTTTCAAATCCATTCACTTCTCTTCATTTTCACTTTTACCTTTTTAGATTAAGATACTATCATCTCACCTGGACTACCTCAGCAGCCTCCTAACTGGTCTTCCTAAATCCATCCTTTCTTTCCCCAGTCAGTTTTAGAATATGTAAATCTGATCATGTTACCTCCTTTCTTAAAAACTTTCAGTGACTTCCCATTGCTATTAGGATACAGACCAAGTGAAGTGTAGGTGGTCCTTCATCTCTAGCCTGATCTGTGGTAATCCACTTTGCTTTCTTTGTTGCATCCACACCATCCTTTTTCCGTATCTTCAAATATACAATGCTTCCTACCGCCACAGGTTGTTTGCACTTACTGTTCCCTCAATCTGGAAATATCTTCTTCACATGTGTAATTTTACTTATTCTTCAGGTCTTTGTTCAATTATCATTTCCTCAGAAGAATATTCCTTGGCCCTCCAGACTAAGTCTGAGCCCCCTAATTAGACACTATATAATAGAACCATGTTGGATTTCAGACTACTAACTTTTAATTCATTGTAACGCATCATAGTTGTAATTTTACATTCAATTTTATGACTAATTAGTGACTTTTTCCTTTGTCAGAGGACCTATGTCTTTTTCACTCACCAGTTATCCCTAGGGCCTAGCATAATACCTGAGACATAGCAGGCACCTATTATTTAATTGATGGGTGGATAGGTGATTGTATTGAGAGGTGAATGAATTGAAGCCAACACAGTTTTAGACAAATTGGACAAATAGAGAGTGACTTGATTTGCTAAGGAAATTTCTGGAAGGCTAAATTTTGTGAGCAATGACAACATAGCATAAGAGAAAATCCAGTGGCTTTAGAATCAGACATTGTTGGGTTCAGGTCCAGCTTTTTGCCTTATAAACTGTGTGATCTTTGATGAGCCACGTAATTACCTTTAGTCTTAGTTTTCCAATCTGTAAAATTGAGTTGATAAATAATATTTTCTGTTCTTCTGATGATTTAATTAGATAATACATGAAAATACATAGCACAGTGTTTGGGGTAAGTAGAGAGTTAATAAGTGTGAAGTCTTCTTTTCTTCTAAATTTGATAAAATCTTAGTTGTGATAAATCCCAGTAATGTTACAATATTTTTGTGTGTACTGCTACATCATGACATGCTGTAACATAAGATTCCTTAAAAGGCAGTTCTGTCATAGGCTGCACTCAAAAATATTTATTTCCTTTAGAATCACAAGGCCTTCATTATGACATAGTTTCTTTGGCAATGTGATCTTACTGCTTGAACCCTGAAAGCACTGTAATGGGACTTCAGTTTACCTCTATAATTATACAGTGTTCTAGTTTGCTAATGCTACCAGAAAGCAAAACACCAGAGATGGATTGGCTTTTATAAAAGCAGGTTTATTTGGTTACACAGTTACAGTCTTAAGACCATAAAGTGTCCAAGGTAACACATCAGCAATCAGGTACCTTCACTGGAGGATGGCCAGTGGTGTCTAGAGAACCTTTGTTAGCTGGGAAGGCACATGGCTGGTGTCTGCTCCAAAGTTCTGGTTTCAAAATGGCTTTCTCCCAGGACATTCCTCTCTAGGATGCAGTTCCTCAAAAATATCACTCTTAGTTGCACTTGGGGTATTTGTCCTCTCTTAGCTTCTCTGGAGCAAAAGTCTGCTTTCAACAACCATCTTAAAACTGTCTCTCCTCTGCAGCTATTGTGCTTTCTTCAAAGTGTCCCTCTTGGATGTTGCAGCTTGCTCCTTCTGTCTGATCTTATATAGTGCTCCAGTAATTTAATTCAGACCCACCCTGAATGGGCGGGCCAACACCTCCATGGAAATTATCCAATCACAGTCATCACCCACCGTTGGGTGGGGCACATCTCCATGGAAACACTAAAAGAATTACAATCAAAACACTGATAGGTCTACCCACACAAGATTATATCAAAGATAATGGCATTGAGGGGACACAACACATCCAAACTGGCACATACAGTGTTACACCATATAGTTTCTCAGAGCTAAATGATGCAAATATAATATATTTAATTACATTAGCTATAGATTATAACATTGATTCATTAGCAACCTAGATTTCTTTTCAACCCATTTATATAAAGCACTGCTTCTACCCTAATTGATTTTTTTCCATGATGATGAACACGTTTTAGACCAGATGACTAATTTCTGGGTTTGTTTAAGTAGGGCTGTAATCATAGGTTGTAGGTAGGTGTTCTAGTTTGCTAATGGTGCTGGAATGCAAAACACCAGAGATGGATTGGCTTTTATAAAAGGGGGTTTATTTGGTTACATAGTTACAGTCTTAAGGCCATAAAGTGACCAAGGTAACATCAGCAATTGGGTACCTTCACCGGAGAATGGCCAGTGGAGTCTGGAAAACCTCTGTTAGCTGGGAAGGTATGTGGCTGGTGTCTGGTGCAAAGTTCTGTTTTCAAAATGGCTTTCTCCCAGGATGTTCCTCTCTAGGCTGCAGTCCCTCAGAAATGTCACTCTTAGTTGCACTCGGGATATCTGTCCCTCTCAGCTTCTCTGGAGCATTAGTCTGCTTTCAATGGCCGTCTTCAAACTGTCTCTCATCTGCAGCTCCTGTGCTTTCTTCAAATTGTCCCTCTTGGCTGTAGCTCCTCTTCAAAACATCACTCACAGCTGCACTGAGTTCCCTCTGCCTGTCAGCTCATTTATATAGCTCCAGTGATCAAGGCCCACCCTCAATGGGTGGGGCCACGCCTCCATGGAAGTATCTAATCATAGTTATCACCTACAGCTGGGTGGGGCGCATCTCCAAAGAAACACTCAAAGAAATCTAATCAAAACTGATAAAGTCTGCCCACACAAGATTACATCAAAGATAATTGCATTTGGGGGACACAATACATTCAAACTGGCACAGTAGGGTTGCAAGAGTTTCTGATCAGAATTAAATTTGTATAGAGCAGAGTTTTAAAATGAATGCAGATAGCATTAAACTGTTTCTTTCTGTAAACTAAATAAAAATATATAGTGCAAAAAAAAGAGTTTTTGCAGTGGGTGAGACACAATCTGAAAAAAAATAAGATAGGTATATGTCACAGGTACCTTTTGTAGGAAGTCAAAAGAGAAAAGTAGGAAATGGTTAACCTACTGTTGTGACTTTTGGTCACAGATAATAAATAGTAAAATGGTATATTTTTGCAGTTAGAGTTTCTTTTTCTTTTTTAGAGTTTATTTCTTTCTATTCTTCCTCCCTCTACTCCAAAAAAAAAAAGAAAAGAAAAGAAGAAGAAGATATGCACTATAGTATAATGAAAGAATTAGCAGTTCTAGCAGTTCTGGGTTTTCACTACAACTCTCTTACTAGTTAGCTATATAACCCAAGGCAAGTCTCTTCAATCTCAGCCGGAATTGTTCCTTCTGTAAAATCAGAGAATCGGACAAGATGACCCTTCAGATGCTAACCAGCTCTAAGATTCTCTGATTTCACATAGCCTAAGATTTTCCTCATTTGGATATATAAGAATAACTTGTAAATTACCAAACATATTTTATCATTTGAAGGAGACAGATCATAGGCCTCAATAAAATGAATCTAAACAAACATGCAAAATGCCACATGCTCCTGAGTCTGGATCCCCAAAGACAGATTGCAAGTATTCAGCTAGGGAAGTGGAGAAGAATTCTCATTTGAAATTCATTCCAGCCATGTGTGATTAGTAAAAGTGATTGTCTAACAGTCTCAGATGGGATGCCTGTATCACCAGGTAGTGTTCTAATTTTCAAAGTTGTGTCATTTCTTAGCAAGTCAGAAAAATTTAAGCATGTGGTGGGCACTCAATAAAGTATATACTATGAAGTCAACTTGAGAGGGACTATACTCAACCAAGGAGTATTTAATGAATTTCCCTAGTCTGGGATAATTGACTGACCTGAATCAAAATAACTTGAGCTACAAACCAACAGAAATAATGATGGGAAATTTCAATTTTTCTATAACTAGGACTGATAGGTACTGTAGGAATTCATGTCAAAGTTGAAAGTATATATTTCAGCCCACCTGAAATATTCTCAGATTCTTTTTTTATGAAATATTATGTAATCTGAATTGTAGAGGTAGGGAACATAGGGAGGGAGGTGTATTTGTGTGTGTGTGGTATACATTTCTAAGGCTTTTTTGCCAAATGGCTTCTCCTCATTTCAGGTTTCCCATTGCCTTAACTAAACAACTTGTTTAGTTAAAGCAGTTGAGTTGAAAGTGAACATATATGCCTCCTGAGTCTTCTGGCAGAATCAGAGTATTGGGGAAGCTGCAATATTATAATGAGTAGCAAAGAAAAGAAATTCAGGATGTTGGAGAATTATTTACATCATCTCATTTAATTAAATAAGATAAACTAACTTTGCAGGATTAGAGAGAAATGTGTTTAAGATGGTGGACAGAAGAAAATGGAAGAAAAAATTAAAGTAGATTAAACTTTTAAAATTCCAATTCAGCAGCACCAGTTATGTTGTAATGTAAGGGTTCAAAAAAGAAGAAAGTAGGAGGCGAAAAAATGGCGGCTAGGTGAGACAGAGCAGGGAGACGCCTCCGTGAAAAACACTGAGCGAAAACCAGAAAGTGACCCAGAACGTCGGCTCCAGGGTAGCACCAGCCGGACGGGCTCTGCTGGAGCCACAGGGAACGTGCATTTGCTGAAAACAGGACTCTACATTCTGGGATGAGTGAGTGATTCGGCTGGGTCCCCC
>PVKY010007594.1:0-14774 GCA_004027775.1 Bradypus variegatus
AGTTTCTTGTTTGTTTGATGGCAGCCATTCTTATTGGTGACTCACTAAGGTTTTTTCTTTCAGAAACTTAAATCCACTAGAGTGTTCCTATACCAGACAAGTCCTAAAATCCAGAGGCAACAGCTTCTTTAAGATCAACTATCAGATGCGGCCTCCTTTCCCATACTGTCAACAACCCTTTTCAATATGAACAAGTTAGGGTGCTCACTGCCTGGACACCCCTGAGGATGAACAAAGAGATTAAGTGAGAGGAAGGGGTAGCAACAAGCAAGATAAGATTTAACAAAGGTCTGTGAATACTGAAACTTTATATAATTATATATACATTTTTGAATACTGGGGTGTTGGAATGGCTGGAAGGAGGTAAATGACATGGTGGAACTGTAGCCTATAGCATCCTTTGGGATTTGCTCTATAGCTGCTCATTGAATTGTGCCTTGAAGGTCTTCATCTTTCTGTATATACCTTGTATTGCATAATAAGGAAAGAACTGAAACTGTGTAACTTTAACCCATAACAGTTTTTGAAATTACCTATATGACTGCTTATTGGGCTGTACATTGAGAGATGACACCTTTCTGTATGTATGTTCTATTTTACAATAATGGTAATGGCTGAAGTTGTGGAACTGTGACCCATGACATTCTTTAAAATTTGTTCTCCAAGACTTGTGAAATTGTACTTTGAAAGTTGTGACTGTGATGTATATATGTTAAAGTTCACAATAAAAAATTTTTTTTTAAATTTCCCATTTGACCACTTTCAAGTGTCCAATTTAGTGGCATTGATTATATTCACAATATTGTGTACCATCATCGGCACCCATTACCCCAATCTTTTTATCACCTGAAGCAGAATCTCTATCCATTAAACAATACCCCCCCTTCCTGCTCCAGGTATTCTATAATCTGTCTGTATGAAATTTGATTATTTTAGGTATTTCATATAAGTGGGATCATACAGTGTCTGTTAGTGTCTGGCTTATTTCATTCAACATGATGTCTTCAGGGTTTGTCTGTGTTGTAGCATGTATCAAAACTTCATTCCTTTTTACGGCTGAATAATGTTACGTTATGTGTTTATTTCATGCTTTGTTTATCTGTTAATTTGTTGATGGACACTTGGGTTGCTTCTACCTTGTGGCTGTCGTGAAGAGTGCTGCTGTGAACACACATGTACAATTATCTGTTTGAGTCCTTGCTTTCAGTTTTTTGGGGGTAGCTAGTGAAGAGTGGAATTCTGGTTCTTAGAGTTATTCTGTATTTAACATACTGAGGAACTATCAAACTTTTTCACAGCAGTGGCACCATTTTCCATTCCCACCAACATTTGATAGTTCTTTTTTTTCTGCATCCTTGCTGACATATTATTATTAATTTTTTTAATAATAACCATCCTATTGGGTATGAAGTGGTATCATTGTGGTTTTGATTTGCATTTCTCTGCTTTGATGGGTTAATGACACTGAGCATCTTTTCATGTGCTTATTGGCCATTTGTAAATCGTTAGAAAAATGTCTGTTCAAGGCCTTTGCCCTTTTTTAAAATTGTGTTATTTATCTTTTTTGTGGTTGAATTGTGGGAGTTCTCTATATATTCTGGATATTAAGCTCTTATCAGATATATGGTTAGCAATTATTTTCTCCTGTTCTGTAGGTTGTCTTTTTACTTTCTTGGTAGTTTCCTTTGTCATATGAAAGTTTTTAATTTTGATGAAGTCTGTTTTATCTATTTTATCTTTTTATACTTTTAGTGTCATGCCTGTAAAATCACTGCCAAATCCAAGGTTATGAATATTTCCCCTATGTTTTCTTCTAAGAGTTTTATAGTTTTATTTCTAATGCAATTTTATTCAGATATATTCACATAACATACAGTCCTTCAAAGTGTACAGTTGTTCATAGTTGTGCATTGATCTCCACAATCAATCTGAATATTTTCATTACTCGCAAAAAATAAAAATTAGAATAAAAAAGAACATCCAAAACATTCCATTCCCCTCCTCCTTCCATTGTTCATTTACTATTTTTTCACACTCATTCATTGTTTTTTTAATTTATAAAAAAATTAAAACAAACAAAAAAACATTTCAAACAAGACCGTTTTAACAAAGGAATAAGAAAAACAAATAACCAAAAATAACTACATTTCTGTGATCTTGTTCCTGCCGTACCCCCCGGAAATTAACAAACCATAGTCATTCCTGAGTGTTCCCAGAACATTAAGTTTACCCTCCATAACTTATCTGTTCCTATTAGATTATTGTTCCCCCTTCACCTATTGCTAGGTCCCCTACATTCTATAGTATAAACCATTTATTTTACATTTTTCACAGTGTTCACAGTAGTAGCATACAGTATTTCTCTTTTTGTGCCTGGCTTATTTCACTCAGCATTTTGTTTTCAAGGTTCATCCATGTTGTCATATGTTTCATAGCATCATTCCTTTTTACTGCGGCATAGTATTCCATTGTGTGTATATACCACATTTTGTTTATCCACTCATCTGTTGAAGGACATTTGGGTTGTTTCCATCTCTTAGCAATTGTAAATATTGCTGCTATAAACATTGGCATGCAGATATCTGTTTATGTCACTGCTTTCAGATCTTCCGAGTGTATACCGAGAAATGCAATTGCTAGTTTTCTAAGGAACTGCCAGACTGTCTACGCGAGTGGCTGTACCATTATAGAGTCCCACCAACAATGAATAAGAGTTCCATTTTCTCCACATCCTCTCCAGCATTTGTAGTTTCCTGTTTGTTTAATGGTAGCCAATCTTAATTCATGTGAGATCATATATCATTATGCTCTTAATTTGCAGCCCCCTAATAGCTAGTGAAGTTGAACAGAGTTTTATGTTTAGGTCTTTGATCCATTTATAGTTAATTTTTTGTACATGGTATGAGGTAGGGGCCAACTTCATTCTTTTGCAAGTGGATATCCAATTTTCTTAGCACCATGTGTTTAATAGACTGATCTTTCCCCAGTGAATGTATGTTGGACCCTTGTCAAAAATAAGTTTGTCACAGATGTATGGGTTTATTTCTGAACTCTAAATTCTATTCCATTGATCTGTATGTCTGTCTCTGTGCAAGTATAACATTGTTTTGATTACTGTAGTACATTTTGAAATTGGTAAGTGTGAGACTTCCAACTTTGTTCTTTTGCAATATTGATTTGGCTATTTGGGGCCCCTTGCAATTCTATATGAATTTGAAAGTCAGCTTTTCCATTTCTGCAGAAAAGGCTGCTGGGATTTTGATATGTATTGCATTGAATCTGTAGACCACTTTGGGTAGTATTGCCATCTTAATAAATAAGTCTTCTTATCTATGAACATGGGATGTCTTGCCATTTGTTCAGGTTTTCTTTAATTTCCTTAAGAAGTGTTTATTATAGATTTCAGTGTATAAGTCCTTCACCTCTTTGGTTAAGTTAATTCCTAAATAGTTTCTTATCTTTTAAGGGTTTTCCAGTTTGCTAATGCTGCCTTTTTGCAAAACATCAGAAATGGATTGGCTTTTGATAAAAGGGGTTTATTTGGTTACCAAGTTACAGTCTTAATGCCATAAAGTGTCCAAGGTAAGTCATCAACAATCTGGTACCTTCACTGGAGGATGACCAGTAGTGTCCAGAAAACCTCTGTTAGCTGGTAAGGCATGTGGCTGTCATCTGCTCCAGAGTTCAGGTTTCAAAATGGCTTTCTCCCAGGATGTTCCTCTCTAGGCTGCAGCTCCTCAAAAATGTCACTCTTAGCGGCTCTTGGGGCATTTGTCCTCTCTTAGCGTCTCCGGAGCAAGAGGCTGCATTCAAAGGCCATCTCCAAAATGTCTCTGTAAGCTGCAGCTCCTCTCTCTGCTCCTGTGCCTTCTTAAAAGTGTCCCTCTTGGCTGTAGCAAGATGACTCCTTCTGTCTGAGCTTATATAGTGCTCTAGTAAACTAATCAAGGCCTATGCTGAATGGGTGGGGCCACACCTCCATGGAAATTATCCAGTCAGAGTTATCACCTACAGTTGGGTGGGGCGCATCTCCATGGAAACAAAGAATTACAATCTAATCAACACTGATACGTCTGCCCATACAAGATTTCATCGAAGATAATGGTGTTTTGGGGGACATAATACATTCAAACCAGCACAAGGGGCTATTGTGAATGGAATTTTTTTTTTTAATTTCTATTTTAGAATATTCTTTTCTGGTATACAGAAACAACTGATTTTTCTCAGTTAATCTTAACAGCCTTGCAACTTTGCCTAATTCATTTATTTTACTAGTTTTATTGTGGATTTTTTGGGATTTTCTATTTAATGGATCATATCATCTTCAAATAGAAATAGTTTTACTTCCTCCTTTCCAATTTGGATGCCTTTTATTTCTTTTTCTTGCTTGATTGCTCTGGAAAGGACTTTCAGTATAATGTTGAATAGAGTAAAAGCAGGGCTTCCTGACTCTTGCTTGTCCAGTTCTGTGGTAGTAATCATTTTTGTTAAGCTTTGTTTTCTGTCACCTTTTCCCTGCACTGTCAATGACTAGACTCTCCAGTGGTTACCTAACTGGTTTTTGAGATTGTCCATGAGTACCTTGCTGAGGTCCTGGCAACTGATGTTTTAAATCATTAAAAATGAAGGCTGTATGCTCCAAACTTACTGTTTACATTAGATTCCTCATGTGACTAACTGATTCACCTCTGAGCAAAGGATACCTTCTTGTCTTCCCTAAATCAGGAATCTAAAAGGGTTTATGATGTTAGGTCATGCTTCAGGGAGAGGGCATGTTTGGGTAGAAGCATAAAGTGGCAGAAATTTTCATTAGACAAGGCACAGCACATGGTATTGGTATTGGATCTTAGTGCAGCTTTGCTTTAGGACTATGTCCAGTGTTTGGCCCTTTTCTTTTTGTCTTCTATATGTAATCAGTCACCAAATTTAATAGAAAGACTTATAGAGACCCAGAGCTTTGAAGGACTAAGAGAACCCAGATGTTACTTTGCCCAGCTCACAACACTTGGCTACAACATTGTTTCTAGGACCTGCCTCAGACATACCTAGGCCCTGGGGAATAGGAGTATATTCTGAGTATTTGGATGTATTGTGTGGGTCAAATTAGTGATCGATATCTTGAGGGTGTTGGAAGGGTTACAATAGAAATGAAGCAGTATGTTTTAAATGATAAATATAATAATTTAACATAGAAAAGTGACTTCACAAGACAGGTTGGATGTCTGAAAATGTAGGCTGGCATGGAATTTTCCTTCTAAGAAGTTTGAGAAGAGCCGCTATCTAAGGGATTCGAATGAAATACACACCTGGTGTTCTTCAGGTCCTGTGTGTGTGTGTGTGTGTGTGTGTGTGTGTGTGTGTGTGTGTCTTCTCTACATGCACACCTGTGTATGTAGATCATACAATGGTAGAGGGGATTTGCTAATTTGATTAGGTTCTATGATTAGATTCTTTAGGTAAATAGGCATGGTAGTCTTGAGTTATGAGTGAGTCAAGTGAATTGTTAGAGAATATTTGGAAAGATCATTGTCAAGTTTATTGGGGACGTGCATAGGGAATAGATTTCTCAGTGATTATTGTGTCCTCTGGATAGTTTCACAAAATTCGAGGGCAATTTGGGGCAAATTTCTGTGTTAAATTGCAAAGTGTTAGCTTTGAGGAAATTGAGGGAACAGACAAGAAAAATGCAGTGTTGAAGAAATTTATGAATTGACTTGGTTGGAGCTAATAAAAATTGTAAAAGTTAGTTGTGGAAGGGTTTTGAATAGATAAGTGGGAGATGTCATCGAAGGGAATTATGCAGAAGCTTGTTACTATTAGAAAAGTAAATTTCAAAAGAATAAAATTGAAAAGATGGTTTGGAAAATATTCTTTTGGGAGAATTGCAACCCTTAGGTTAAAAACCAAATGGCGTCAGGGGAAAACTGAGTAAATTAAGGTATGGAGAAGAGGAAAGATTAAGGAAGAGGTTACTGAAAGAGATTTCTTATTGTAGGGCTGTTTGGTTAATGTGTTGTTACAAGACTGTGTTCTAGGGTTGTGTGTCGGGAATACTAGTTTTGATTACTGGTTCAGCAAGGAAAGGGACTTAAACGGCCGTATTTGTAGGGTAGGGATTTTTACCAAGGAAAATGAAACGTAATAGTTTTATTTCTTAAGAAAGACGGGAAGTAGTGAGCCCTCATGTTGCCCGGGCTTTTGGAGCCTAGGCCGTACTGCACAAGGTGCACGGGCGGGATCTTGCTGGCCGTCCGCTCGGCGGCGCGCAGACTAGCGGCGCTAAGCTGCGCGGGTGGTGGGCCCAGAGCCGCCGCCGCCTTGTAAGACCGCCTCCTAAGAGCGTAGCGGAGCTGAGCTGACCAGGTGGGCGTCTGGCCCCTGAGGGAGCGTAGCAGTAAGTGAGCTGGCCCTGGGCCCGCGCGGTGGGGACCGAGAGGAGGGGCTTTCGCTGAACTTCCGCTAGCCGACCTCTGCATGCTTTCTTTTGTGTTGTGTGTGTGTGTGTGTGTGTGTGTGTGTGTGTGTGTACGTGTATGTGCGCACGCGCGTGTGTATACACCCGTGAACGGTGCAGTGTGCAGAGAGAGGCAGCGGAGGAGCAAGGAGAAGCTGGGACGTTTCCTGCCCGACTGGTTGGCTCGCCTGCGGCTGCGCAAACAAAACAGGCCCGGGCCGGGGCCCCAGGCGGGCGGTGGGACCGGTGGCCACGGCCCAGCCTCCCTGAGAAGGTGTCTTCCGGGTCAGGCTCCGCTGGTGCAGAGTCAGTTGCCCCTCCCCCAGCGAGATGGAAAACTTTGTGAGAGGCATCTCCGAGGCTAACAAGTGCCCGCCTAATAGCGCTCCTCCCCGCTTTCCCTCCCGACCCTCTTATTTAAATCTTCTATTGAACAGCATGATGTTCAGAGTTTTATGGTGTGCAGAAAGGTCAGACGGGTAAAGTGCTCTATTAGACAAACCTTTTTTTTTATGCAGTGTCAAGAATAAAAAAAATATGCTCTGTATCCTAATATTGGTTGCTCTGGAAAAACCTGCATGTTTAATAGAGTGAATCTTAAGGCCTTTCCAGAATTAGACTATGGGGCAAACTTCTACTTTCCAGACTTTGTGAAGCACTTTTTAAACTGCCAGGAAAGAACTACTTGTATGGTAGACAAAAAAAATTAGAGTTAGGAAATGCAAAAGTTGAAGCCCTTCCTAATAGTTTGAATTTAAAACAGCTTTTAAATTTTGTTTTACATAACAATTGTTACTTGTTTAGTTTGCATATAGAATTTTGAAAAATTGGGCATGGTATGATTTTAAGAAAAGTGTTTATTAATTTTATAGATGGCCATGGGTAAAGGCACTGTGCAGTTTTGAAATTTCAAGTATGTTAAAATGTTGCTATAAATAAAATCCTATTCAGATTTTTAGATTTAATAAATCTAAAAATATGCTGGCAGTTGTCCTTTGAGTACAGGAGGAAGTTCTGGGTTTCTCTGCTTGTTTCTGGGCAGATTTTCAGTCTTGTCAGCAAGATATGGGTGTAGAACCTTAACCTGAGTGAATAGTTTGTTTAAGATTACCAGTCTGTTTTGTATCTGGAATAGACTCTGGGTCTCTTATTCCCAGTCTGGTGACCTATCCAAGAATAGACTAAGGAAACTGGGTATTTGTCTGTTTAGTGGAAAATATGGCTGAGTTGATTTTATACGGAGTGTTGAAGAGCCAGAAAAGGAAATGTGTGAATATTTTTCAGTTGTAACATTTAAACACAGTTTCTCCATACTGGGTTACCTTGGCCTTTCTTTAAAAATGTAAAGAACTTGAGGATTCCTCAAAATGTTACTTTTAATGGGATTTCATCCCATTTACACTTGAATAAAACAGATAAATGCTTATAGTATTTAGCTGTGTAGATGTGTTTTTCATGTGGGTAACTTCACTGGTTACAGAATAGCAGGTAATTTGAGAACCTTCAGCCTCCTCACTAGTGCTAGGGAGAAGGGGAATTATAACTTCATTAATCTCTGTTAAATATCTCAGGGTCTCTTTATCGAGGATACTTATTAACAGGATATGGATGGCATACCTCAACTTTATATACCGTTATGTTCATCATGACTACATTAGTTACACATGACAATGTTTGGTTAATATGTTTTTCAGTAGACCTCATATAAAAGGGAACCTTTTCTTTTATAGTATATGAGTTGCAGTTGAACATTTTGTTTTGTTATAAAACATTCTTGGCCTTTCTTAGGCCTTTTCTCCTGTATCACAAAGCAAAAATAACTTTTTTCCTCTTTCTTCCCATCTTCAAGGAGCCGTGGAAAATTTTAATCTAATACCGTGGTTCTCAACCAGGGATGATTTTGGCAGTCTGGAGACATCTTTTGGTTTTCACACTGTGTGTAGGGGACCCTACTTGTATCTAGTAGGTAGCTATTAAACATCCCGCAATGCACAGGACAGCACCACTCAGTTAAGATTTACCTGGTTCAAGATATCAGTAGTGTTGAGGATGAGAAACCCTGATCTAATATTAAGAATAACATTTCCCCAAATGATGTAAACCTGTGAAAGTTACGCGTAATATAATTTATTTTTCTATAGTATATATAAATCTTTTTCCAAAGTGGTCATTAGAATGATTGTGGGTCACGATTTATGAAGTATATTTTAGAGCATTATAACATAGGATTTTGGAGCTGAAGATTAACTAATATACTGCTTCATTATTAGGTAGATAAGGAAATGGAGTTTCAGGGAGATTGAGACTTACCCAAGATCCCACAGTTAATGCAGAGCTCAGTCAGGTCTCTTATTTCTATTATAATTTAGCTTTATTAAGTTTGAATAATTTAAATTTACTTAATTAAAATTTCAGTCATTACTGAGGGAAGAGGGTACTGTATCATTTTTGCTTGACATACAAATAAATTTAAATTAAAAATTTAAGTAATTGCATTGTGAGAACTATTGCTGTATTTTTTCAGGACTCTTACGAATTATCATTACTTGTTCAGATTCATGTTTAATTTTTAGCATAGATTTTCTAACCATTGTAAACTTTTCAGCATTTGCTTTTTTTAATGTTTGAAAATTTTAAAAAGATCACAGTTTTAAAAGTAAACAATTTACTTTTTTAATTAATTATTCTAATTTAGGCACAATCCACAACTGGAATTGTTAAAGCATCTTTCGTGTCTTGAACTTATGTGTATGAGTATCAGTCTAAAGGTGAGTTATTGTACTGATTTTGAAACTATTCTAGCAAGGTCCTTTTCATTAATTTTTGTAAAAGATATGGGAACTTTCGGTGAAATATATTTTGGTAAAATATAAATTGGCTATTTAGATGAAATATTTTCAAATTACTTACGTAATATATTATCAGAGGAAGAAGTATCAATGAGCTTCTTTATGTGGTTTTAAAACATGTTCTGTAGTGCTACTTTATGTTTTAAGTGAGTAAAACAAGGAAGACCATATGAGCAAAGTTCTTTAAAAATTATATAAGAATATTATGTTTATTTTATAGGAAAAAATTGAAAGTTCATATTAGCAGAAAAAGTCATCAGTGAGAGAAGCTGCTGTTAATATTTTAATATATGACTTTCTTTTATTTTTATTAGCCTTTTATTAAGTGACAAATTCAAATAGATAAAAAGTAGAATAGTATTATAAACCCCCATCTACCCACGACTTAGCATCAACAATTAGCAATTAATGACAAGTTTTCTTTCATTGATACTTGTGTCCACTTTCCCCCTTATTACGGTTATTGTTTTTGAATGCGTGGTACTCTACGCACACATATGTACAGTGATGTCAAAGGAAAACACTGCACTGGGGTACATTCTTTGGTAGGACAGGCAGACTCTAGTTTTATAGGATGAAAAATAGAAAAAGACTAGAGAGCAAGTTTCACTTCCCATCACCACATAGAAGTGTTTTCAGTCCTACTTGTGGGAGTGTTGTCTGTGCATTTTCTTTCAAAAGGTCTGATATTAGTGCCTCAGGGCTAGATCGGTGTTCCGTAAGTCTGCTTGGTGATGATGTTGATGTGTGGTGCCGTGGGACAGAGTAGCATCTTGCCGTGAAGTCCACTGTCGCATCCTTGCCAGGGTTGTTGGGCTTGAAGTGGGGTTATGCCTTGGTCAACTTGCCCATGCCCACAGGCAGGGACAGGGCAGAGGTTAGTCTAGACCTCCAGTTGTTTGCTTTCCAGTGTGGTGGCTGGGTAAGTGGGTGGTCTGGTGTAGGCTGGGCAGGGAGAGCTCTGCTGTCGGGCAGACTTCCCAGCCTCATTATAATTTTTAAAGAACTTTTTATTTTGAAACAATTGAGACTCACAGAAAGTTGCAAAAATAGTACAAGAATCCAGTGTATCCTTCACCCAGCTTCCCCCAATGGTGGCATTTTATATTGTGGTGTAAAACCAGGAAATTGACATTGGTATATTACTGTTACTTAGACTGTAGAACTTACTCAGCTTTCATCATTTTTAAAAACCATTTTTGTGTGGGATGTATAGTTCTAGGCAATTTTATCATAACCACCAGCCCAATGAAGACACAGAACTGTTAACATCGCCACAAAGGAACTTCTTGCTCACACCCCCGGCAACTGTTAATCTGTTCTCCATCTTTGTAGTTTTGCCATTTTGAGAATGGTATATCAATGCAGTATGTAACCACTGAAGGACATTTGGGTTGTTTCCAGTATTTTGCTATTGTGGATAAAGCTGCTGTGAACATTCTTGTACAGGATTTTGTGTAAACATAAGCTTTCATTCCTCTGGGATAAATGCCCAAGAGTGCAATTGCTGGATTGTATGGTTATAAGTGCTCGTTTAGTTTTATAAGAAACTTCTGAACTGTTTTCCAGAACGGCTGTACCATTTTACACTCTCATCACAAATGTATGAGAGATCTGGTTTCTCTGAATTCTTGCCAGCATTTTGTATTGTCAAAAATTTTTTTTTACTGATCTAATAGATGTGTACTGGTAACTCATTGTAGTTTTAATTTACATTTCCCTAATGGCTAATGATCCTGAACATCTTTTCCTGTGCTTATGTGCCATTTGTAACTCCTCTTTGGTGAAATGGCTGTTGAGTTTTGAGAGTTCTTTATATATTCTAGATATAAGATCTTTGTTGAATGTATTGTTTGCAAACATTTTCTCTCAGTTTATAGTTTATCTTTTCATGTTTAGCAGGGTCTTTCACAGTGCAAATGTTTTAAATTTTGATGAAGTCAAGCAGACCTTTTTTTTTTTTCCCCACAAATCATACTTCTCTTGTCAAGTTAAAGAACTTAGCTTTAGGTTCTGAAGAATTTCTCCTGTGTTTTCTGCTAAGAATTTTATAGTTTTATGTTTTACATTTAAATTCATGGTCCATTTTGACTAAAATTTTTGTCAGGATTCATTTTTCTGCCTATGGATGTCCCATTGTTCCAGTACTTGGTTGAAAAAGACTAACCTTCCTCCATTGAATTGCTTTTGTACCTCTGTTAAAAATTAGTTGGGCATGTTTGTGTTGGTCTGTTTTAGGATCTTTGTTTTGTTCTATTGATTGGTTTATCTGTCAGTCTGCCAGTAGTACCACATGTCTTGATCATTATAGCAATATAGTTATCTTAACATTGGGTAGAGTGATTCCTAACATTTTGTTCTTTTTTTGTCAAGATTGTTTTAGCTATTCTAGTTCTTTTGACTTTTCATATACATTTTAGAATAAGCTTGTGTATGTCTATAAAATACTCTTGGGATTTTGGATGGGAATTGCATTGAATGTATAGTTTAATTTGGAGAGACTTGATATCTTACGTAGAGACTTCCAATCCATGACCATGGGATGTCTCTCCATTTATTTAGATCTTCCATACAATTTTGAAGCAAATTCTAGGCATCATATAGTTTTTCTTAAACAGCTTTATTGACATATAACTCATCTACTATGCTGTTTAACCATTTTAATGGTTTTTAGTGTATTCATAAAGCTGTGCAGCCGTCACCATAGTCAATTTTAGAACATTTTCTTCACCCCATGAAGAAACTCCATACCCGTTAGTTGTCACTCCTAATATACTTCTCCTTCGAGCACCTGGCAACCACTGATCTTGTACTCTCAGTGTATTTGCCTGTTCTGTACATTTCATAAAAATGGAACCATGCAATGTGTGACCTTTTGTGTCTGGCTTCTTTCACTTGGCTTTGTGTTTTCAAGTTTCATGTACCTTGCAACATGTGTCAGTACTTCCTTTCTTTTTATGGTTGAATAATATTCCATTGTATGGATATACCACAGTTTATCTATTCATCAGTTGATGGAGATTTAGGTTGTTTCCAGCTTTTGGCTATTATGAATAATGCTGTGATGAACATATATATGGACAAGTTTTTGTTTGAGCATATTTGTAATTCTCTTGGAATTTTTGGGTCATATGATAAGTCTATGTTTAACTTTTTGAGGAACTGCCAGACTGTTTTCCAAAGTGGCTGACCATTTTAACCTTCCCACTGGCAATCCATGAGGGTTCCAATTTCTCTACATGCATTGATACCTGGTATTGTCTGTCTGTTTGAGTATAGCCGTCCTAGTGGATGTGAAGTAGTATCTTGTGGTTTTTGATTTGCATGCCCCTGATGGCTAATAATGTTCAACATCTTTTCATGTGTCTAATAGCCATTTGTATGTCTTCTTTGAAGAAATACTTGAGATTATAATATCATTAGGTAAATGTTCTGTTTTTTTGTTTTTTTGGAAGAGTTTGTAAACAATTGGCATTAATTCTTCTTTCAAGAAGAAGTGGTAGAATTCACTGTGATGCTGTCTAAATCTGGAGATTTCTTTTTCAGGAGCTCTTAAATTAAGAATTCAATTTCTTTAAAAATTTTTTCTTTGTGACTTTCCCTTTGATCCATGGATTATTTAGATATGTATTGTTTTATTTCTGTGTGTTATTTAGATATGTATTGTTATAGTTCCATATGTTTATTTCCATGAGATTTTCTTGTTGTCTTTCCGTTACTGATTTCTAGTTTAAGTCCAGTATGGTTAGTGAATACACTCTGCATGGTTGTAATTCTTTTAAATTTGTTGAGGATATGGCTGCCTGGGTGAATCCTGGTCACTTGAATAAAAATGTGTATTCTCTGTATTTGTCAGTTAAGCCCTGTTGGTTGATTTAGTTTCCCAGCTGCTAAAGCAAATACCATACAGTGAGTTTGCTTAAACAATGGGAGTTTATTGTCTCACTGTTTTGAGGCTAGGAGATGTCCAAAATCAAGACATCAGCAAGGTGATGCTATCATCCCTGAGACTGGCATTCTGGACCTAGCTGCCAGTGATCCTTGGTCCATGGTCACTGGCTGTTCTGTTAAATGGCAATGCACACAGCCTCTCCTTGTGCCTCTCTTTTCTGACTATGAAGTAATCCAGTAATCCGGATTAACATTTATCCAGATTAGGTAAAGACCACACCACAAGTAAAGAAATATCAGGAGATTTTTTTCTTAATTAAAAAAATTATTAGAGATGTTGTGAAATTACACAGCAATCATACATAAAATAGAATCCCCTTATACCACCCTATATTAGCACCTTGCATACATTTGTTACAATTTATGAAAAAACATTTTTATACTTGTACTATTAATTATAGTCCTTTGTTCACAGTAGGGTTCACTGTTAGTGTTGTACAGTCCTATATTTTCTTTAAATTTTTATTTTAGTAACATAGGTACAACCAAAAATTTCCCTTTTAACCATATTCACATTTATAATTCAGTACTGTTAATTACATTCACAGTGTTGTTACCATCATTACCATCTATTACCAAAAGTTTACAATCAACCCAAATAGAAATTCAGTATGATTTAAGTATTAACTCCCCATTCCCTACTCCAATCCCGGCCCCTGTTAACCTATATTCTAGATTCTGACTCTAGGAGTTTGCTTATTCTAATTATTTCATATCAGTGAGATCATATAATACTTGTCCTTTTGAGTCTGGCTTGTTTTGCTCAACATGATGAGCATTTTTAGTTGCTTGTGCTTTGGGTGTAAAGTCTACGAAACCGTTGCCTAGCACAAGATCCTGAAGATGCATCTCTTCTTTTTCTTCCAGGAAAAAGTTCTGGTTCTTATGTTTAGGTCTATGATCTGTTTTGAGTTGATTTTTTTATATGGTGTGAGGTTGGATATGGACATCTTTCTTTTACATGTGGACATCTTTCTTTTGCATATGGACATGTAGTTTTCCCAACGTCATTTGTTGAAGAGACTTATTATTTCTCCCTTGAGTGGACTTGACACCCTTTCCAAGAATGAGTTGGCTGTAAATGTGAGGGTTGATTTCTGAACTCTCAGTTCGATTCCATTGGTCTGTCTGTCTCTCCTTGTGCTAATATCATGTTGTTTTGATTACTGTGGCTTTGTAATAAGTTTTATGATTGGAAAGTGTGAGTCCTCCAAGTTTATTTTTTTTCAGGACGACTTTGGCTATTCCAGGCTCCTTACTCCCCCCCCCACCATTGTCTCTCTCTTTTTTTTTTAATTCTATTTTGAAATAAATTCAAAGTTACAGGAACAGTTGCAAAAACAATACAAACCCCATACACAGCATACCCTGACCCCCTCCCGATACCCTGATCCATCAGCTTTAGCATGCTGTCACACTACAGTTTCTTTCTTTCTTTCCCTCCCTCCCTCTCTATCATGTATCATCTATTGCTCTGTCTTCTAAACATATGAGAGCAAGCTGCACACATCCTTGAACAA
>PVKY010007595.1:0-14774 GCA_004027775.1 Bradypus variegatus
AGTCACAGCTGTCAAACACCAGCCATGAAGGGCACAGCCCAGCTGCTCCTTGAAGGCAAATCTCACTCAAGGCCCCTTCACTACAGGTCCTTTTCATTTCTCTTAATTCCTGTAGCACTTACTTTGGCTGAACATCATCCTTGTCTTGGTCTTCAGTGCTCTGCCAGTCTATCCTGTTTCCTGAACAAGACCTTAGGTTTTCTAAGGACTGGTCTGTGTCTTATTTATCTTAGTATGTATCTACTCTATCTCCTCCCTGCCCCAGATCCCTCAGCACATCGTGGGCTCTTAGAAGAAAAGGTGGATGTTTTGATGATGATGATGATGATGATGATGATGATGTGGGTGTTTGCAGCTTTAGGACAAACTTTTTACCATGATTCCCAAGGCGCTTCATTGTGTGGCCCCAGCTGCACTCTACCCACCACTCGCTGCTTGCTGTTCCCATTGGCCTTTGCTGAGTTCCTGGAGGCTCTGTCCATCCCAGCCTGGGATGCTCCCTTGGGATGCTCTTTCTCTCTTTTCCCAATTAATACCTTTTCATCCCTGAAATCTCAGCTCAAACCTCAGCTCCTTAGGGGAATCCTCCCTTCTCGGTCTGGGTTGGGTTCCATTGTTCTAAGCTCTTAGGGAACCATTTGCCTTTTCTGTATTCAAAGTACTGACCTCACTGGTGACTCTGTACTGATCGTGTGGTGGTTTGGCTGTCTGCCTGCCCCACTCGAAGAGCTGACATTCCCTTATTTGCTCACCAGGTGGCTGGACAAAGATAAGGACGATGGGCAGTTGGTCCGAGAATTGCTGCCCAGTGACAGCAATGCAACCCTGAGGAGTAAGTTTTCCCCAGGGAAGCCTGGCTTCCTGATGGTCGGGTGGGGTTGTGCCCTTGGTGAGGCAGGTGTCCTTCCTTGGAGAAAGCACCCACTTCCTTTCATGGAGGCAGCCCTGGAAAGGGAGGGGAGAGAGAGGCTCTGGGGGAGGATCTGGAAAGGTCTTATCTGTCTGTGCTGGTGCACACCATCTCTGTGTGGCCTTGAGTGGAGGCCCTGAACTCTGATGGGCCACTGCAGAGAAGAGGAACAAGAACAAGCAGACAACTAATGGTGCCCGGGGTTGGGGACACTGTCACTCAGAGCCTGTGAAGATAGACATGTTTGGAAGGGATTGTCAAATGAGTACTCTCTTATTTTTAATGCTAAGTATTTTTCTGGAGATTTTCCTTAGTGGGTGACGTTTCTTCAAGTGCCTAGGTTTGATCATGAGCTGTAGACAAATCTAAAAGAAACTTATCTCCAGAATCCTCAGCAATACCAACATGTCATGTTTCTCATTTATTACCTCAGTTGAGCCCTATCATAGCTAAGAGGCAGGCAGAGCTCACGTTGTTACAGCCATTTGTCAGAGGGGGAAACTGAGACCTGGAGCAACTAAATGCCTTTCTAAGGTTATTCAGAAAATTACAGAGTTGGGACTAGAGTGTCCGGTCTTACAGAATTTGAAAGCTGGGAAAGACCATAAGAGATGGTCTAAGAGGGTTCATCAGTTCATAGATGACCTGTGGGGAGAGGGGCCCCCCTGGTTCACCCAGGTCTGTGGTCAGTGATTGGGCTGGGACCAGGACCCAAGGTGTCTTTGCTGTCAGGTTCCTGCTCTTCCCACTCCAGCAATCCCCCCTCCACCATATGGACAGGGCCTCCCAGGCCCCCTGCTTCCTGAGTCAGAGCCTTTGAAAGGGTTTAGGTGGAAATGGTACAAAGAAGAGTCCTCTTCCCAGTTCCTGCTACATGTTTATAGCAAGCAAAAAGCCATTTCCTCTAGTACCTTCAGATGTCCCTGGCACTGCTGATCTGGACTAGAAGCCCTGTCTGGCCTTTTACCAGTGTCCAGACTGCCTGGAGATCTGGCCACCAGGGCAAGTGTGCTCAGTTGACTTTACGTCAATCTTTCTTCCCAGCCAGAAGGCCCTAAGACAGCAAAGAACGGTGGACTTGGAATGTGCATCACTTGCCTTCTCAATGCTTTTTTCTTCGTTCCCCAAGACACAACCCTGGAACAAACCTGTAGGACTTTGGGTCTTGCCTCATGTCATCCTGGCACTTCCCTTTTCCTCAAGCATTTTTATCCTTCCTTGCACACTGATGGCACACACCTTTCTGTGTGATCAAATGGAGTAACGTCAGCATGGTGTCCCCCTTAAGAGCAGGGGGCTTTGGCTCCATGTTAGGATTTCACTCCCAGCTGGCTACTCCTGAATGATGCCAATTTGTGCCAAACACATAATCATTGGTTTCCTCATCTGTAAATCCGGGGTAAGAATACTTAGCAATTATATATATAAATGTGTATATACTGTATATATAATGTGCTAAACACTGGCTGGTGAAGCTTGATGCTCCCTTTGCCTCGGTTTTCTTGTTCACCAGAGGAGAAGTTGGGCCAGGTGATTGCTTTAGAGCCTTTCAACCTCTTACATTTTGGTGTTCTTGCCTTTGATTTGCAAGCTTTCCTGTTCTCAGCTCATTCACACCTTGTGGGATAGGCCAGGCAGATATCAGATTCCCATTTTGTAGATGAGGAGACTCAATAGGGATGGGGGGAGTGCCTGCCCCAAGTCCCAGGGCTCCCTGGAGAGAGTAGGGGTCTGTGCTTCCTGGCTCCCAGACTGGTGCCCCTCCCCTCTGATTCCAGGCCACCCTCCTGCCACACGCTCCAACTCGCACTAACCCCCTCCTCTCCTCCCTCCTGCCTCGGACTATGCAGACTTTCGCTATCACATCAGCTTGAAGACTGGGGACATCTCTGGGGCCAGTACAGATTCCAGAGTCTACGTCAAGCTCTATGGGGATAAATCAGACACCATCAAGCAAGTTCTTCTCGTCTCTGACAACAACCTGAAAGACTATTTTGAACGTAGCCGGGTAGATGAGTTTACCCTGGAGACCCTGAACATTGGAACTGTAAGTCTCCTTTCTGAGGCTGTGTGACATCATCTCACCCATTACCCTACCCACCCCCCCACACATGGCCACACACACTCACACACATATGAACCCATTCTGAAGGGAAAATGCTCATTTTGAAGTTGTTACTAAGGCATGGTGCTTTACAGCTGGGATTTAGAGCAGCTGAAGATGTGAGAACAATGGTTAAGCTTCCAGCGTCTCTTTGGGAACGAGATGTTCATTTTTAGTGGCTGTGGTCCCTTCATTTCCTTTATTTGCAAGAGTCACCACAACCAGTGCACTTGGGTCACAGATACTGAGGAAGGGCCACTGGGAGCAGGAAAGGAAAAAGAGGGCAGGAAAGAAATGAAAAAAGGGACTGAAAATACTTCCCACCTCTTGAGTGTGCATCGGGATTGTGCCTGGCAAGCTGGTTTCCATGCAGACTCCCAGGCCCACCAGAGAGATTCTGCCTTAGAAGATGAGCTCCAAGGACTGGCATTAGCAAGGTCCCAGATGGCCCTGCTGTAAGCAGTCCGAGCCCCCCACCTGGAGAAACACAGTCTAAGCACTGGGCTTGAGCAGTGAGACTGTCCCTACAAATGTCTGAATTGGGCTTCATGTTACCACCTGCCCCCTCAGGCCTTCTCTGGAAGCACCACCCTATTTTAGGTGCCCTGGGTCCTCAGAATCTCTTCTCCCATCAAAATGCACTTGTTTCGATCATTTATGCCTTGATGTTAATGAGCTCAAACCAAGCTTTCCTTGATCAAAATGTATTTATATAGTAATTGTAGAATGAAATGCTTTTTCTCCTCACTAAAAGATCTCTGACAGCAGCCAGTGGATAAATGAGAAGTCTGAGGGGATGGGATGGCAGTGGGAGGGTACTCTGGCCTTCCCTGTGTGTCTGAAACACCCTCAACAAGTAGTGTGGCTGGATGGTTGGGAACCTGGGCTCTGGCTGCTGCCTGCCTGGGTTGGAAGCCCAGTTTTCCCACTTACCTGCTGAGTGATCTTGGGTAAGTTACTTAATCTCTGTCTCAGTTTCCTCACTGTAAAATAGGACCTCCTAATGAGACTGTTAGCAGCATCGCATACACTTATAGCACCTACATGCAGTTCCTGGCACATAGAAAGTGCTCAATAAACGTTAGCTGGTATTTACAGAACTGTGCTAAGGCCCGTGCTGTGCATGGTGTGTAGGATAGAAAGATGGTCCCTGCCCTCAAGGAGATTTCAGTTGGACCGGATAGAAGACTCCTTCTCCTGGCCTTACTCTTCAGCCACTCCCTTCCCGGGACTTTAACAGGGAGATCCTTGTCACACTCTGTCCCCGGGCATACACCCACAGGGCTCTCAGGCTACATGGCTGCTTTCCTTCTGACAATTCTAGGAGACAGGGTTACTTCCCCTCAGCTGTGGTGGTGTTTCCACTGCCAGCTGCAAAGAGACACTTAGAACTCATAAGAGCAGGGCCAACAGCAGGGCTTTCAGGGGCAATTTTCTAAATCTAGCCCTTGGGCACCAGAGTCAATGGCTAAAGTAGTGCTGCCCCTCCAAGTCATTTCAGAGAGAATCTCAGGGCTAGAGAGGGCCTCAAAGACCATCCAAAAATTCCACCATGTGTTAGAATTGTCCTGTGTACAACATTTCTCAAAAACCTAAAAGCAATTTGAGGGTTGAAAATCTGTACAAATGTGGATGGTCCCATGGTCATCCTAGTTGTCTTCTAAAGTGCCCATGGTCAAAGCTGTTACAATTCTTTGGACTGTGGAGTTGCTATTAGAAAGAGATAATGTTCCTCAGGTGCAAAGAGTGAGAGGGAGGAACTGGACAGAACCACACATCCTGAGAGTTTGTCTGCATATTCTCTCAGCTGCAGCTTGGGCATGTCAAAGAAGAAGTGCAGAAATAATCACTAGTGGGGATAGTGTATTGTTTAAAATAAAACAAAACCCATAACCCAGCTGTCAGAAGCCAGTGGTAAACATTGTGAATATTTGCTTTCTTGTGCTGCCACAATCTAATATTATAAAAAACATACTGGTGCTTTCAAAGTCCATGCCCCGTCTGTCCTTCCACTAGCCTCTCACAACTTCCCCAGGGACGAGCTGGGCTAGAGAGAAGGAAGTGGAGACTCCACATAGGAGAAGTGATGTCCCGGTAGCCCAGAGGGCCGATGGTGGGGCCAGGCCTGGAACCCAGCCTCCTGCTGCCTCCCTCTTTTGGGGTACAGGAGACCCAGGTTTAGGAGAACTTTGGGGTGTTTGGGGACATAGAGACAGAGGTGTGGAAGTTTCTGGGCACTTGTGGTTCTCCCACACTGGCTCCTTGCTTACCTCCACCCTGGGTTTCCTTCCAGATCAACCGGCTGGTCATCGGGCATGACAGCACGGGCATGCACGCCGGCTGGTTCCTGGGCAGTGTGCAGATCCGCGTGCCCCGCCAAGGCAAGCAGTACAACTTCCCAGTCAACCGCTGGCTGGACAAGAACCAGGCTGATAGGCGCCTGGAGGTGGAGCTCTATCCCAGCGAGGTCGTGGAGATCCAGAAACGTATGGAGGACGTGGTGGTGGGGCCATCAACATTGTTTTCCATGTGGGATGCGGCAATGAGGAAGGATGAGGGAATATGGGGTCTCCAAGGGAGGTCCTGCAGGGAGATGATTGGGGCTTCCAGTTGCCTCCAGTACCATGGTTCTGGAAGGACAAAAGACTCACTTTACAGATGGGGAAACTGAGGTCTCGGAATGAAATATTTTTGGGTGGATAAAGGCAGAAATTGAATTTATTAGGACATGTACATACTTGATCCCATATATAACAGGGATTTGAGACAGAGTCCATGCCTTCTGCTGCAACGACTGGGTGAGGAGATAAAATTGTTTATTCACTTATTTGTTCAGTAAATATATTTTGAGTGTATCTCTGTGCTGGGCACTGCTCTAGGCTTTGTGGAGGCAAAACAGACCAAACTCTGCCCTTGTGGACTTTACCTTCCATGAGGAGAGACAAACAGTAGATATATAAGATAATGTCCAAGTAGGAGCTGGGAAGAAAATGAAGTAGGCTAAGGAGCCAGCAACGGCGTGTGCAGCAACAGCCCTTTACTGGACAGTGTGGCCGGAGGAGGCCTCTCCGAGGAGGTGAAGTCCAGGTGATCTGGCCACTGCTCATGTGATGTGCAAGCCCCAGGTCATGATGGGGGTCAAGAAACAAGAGGTTATCTGGAGAGGTCAGGAAGTCAGTGGGGCCAAAACCTGGCAAGAGAATGTTTCCTCCCTCACCTCCACGTTTCTAAATCCAACCGCTCCAGGCTCACTTCCCCGGGAAGCTGCCCTGAGAACCCCAATACAAAGTCACCTCTCCCTCTTCCATACTGGGGTCTTTTCCTGTGTGCATGTTATCTCCCCAATTAGCCTGTGAATTCCCAGAAGGCTGTGTCACAGACACACGCTTTGTAATTCTCCATCTGCTAAGGTAGGAAAAATAACTCCTTTCCTCTTTTTATGAATTAAAACTTGATTTCAGGAGGGTAACACAAGTGCTAGTTATGAAGATAAAGATAAAAATCAGCAGTTCCCTTACTCATCACTTCTCCTCTCCCCTTCTTCAGAGATCACTTTAATTATTTCAGCTTTTTCCTTTGAAATTTATTTCTATAATTTTGCATGATATGCCTGTCAGTTTCTTGATTTTTCAGTCTTAGATATTATCTATTGACTTCCAACTACAGAAGAGAAGGATTTAGTTCTTGTAACACACACACACTTCCCCTCCATCCAGTCCTAAGTTTAATTAAATCAATATTAAATATTTACATTATTATGACTGTGTAAATATTATTCACTGCGAATTCACCTACTATATGGCAATTGCATTTAATTTTTTCTGGAATTAATAGTCTCATTTTTTCATTTGTATAGTTTTCCAAATACACATGGCTATTTTTATCTCCCAGTCTCCAACAGAACTAAAATTCTAGTGGTATGTTCAAACCCAACAAGAATTCTTTTGCTTTCCTCCCTACCTCCCCTGCTCCAGCCACGCCCTGAGCTATTCCTCTTGGACCCTTCTGTTCTCCTGCACTTTAGATGGCAATGCAGCTGTCCTCACAGGTCTTCCTTTTACTATCTTTTTGGAAAATTCTTTTTTCTTTCTCCTGGGTTAGAACACCTATTTCCTGGATTCCATGTCTTCCTGAGGAAAGGTGGATGGGAGGTAAATGTTGAGAACTTACATATCTGCAAATGTCTTTATTCTGCTCTTACAATTGATTAATAGCTTGGCTTGTTACAGAATTCTGAGCTAGAGCTCATCTTCCCTTAGAGAATTGGAAGAATCATTCCTGTCTTCCAGGACCCACTGTAGCAGCTGAGAAGTCTAATGCCATTCTTTTATCCCCCACTTTGGGTTTCTCGCTCCTTCTCTCTCAATCTCTCTTCCTCTCCCCACCCCCAAGAGGTTATAGGTTCCCATCTTTATCTCTGACATTCTGAAATTTCATGATGCCCTCACCACCTTTTGTGATTTTAGTTTCATCCATTGTTCTGGGAATTACTGGGTTCCTTCAATCTACAAACATTTTTCTTTCTCTGGGACATTGCCTTGTATTATTTCTTTTGATATTTTCCAACTCTCTTTCCTTTGTTCTCTCTCTCTAAAACTGAATGTTTACTTCGATGTTGGACTTCCTCTGAATTTTTTGCCTTTTCTCAGCCATTTGTCTTTCTGTTCTTGGAAAATTTCCTTTTTATTCTTAAATGTCCTCAATGTTATCCTTGCTGTTGATTATTTTATTCCAGCCACCATGTTTGATAACTCGTTCTTGTTCTCTGAAAGCTCCTTTCCATCCATTCTTATTTGGCATAATCCTGGCTTCCTGTAGTCTGAGAACGAGGGAAGCAGCAGTAGGGGCTTCTCTCTCTTCCGAATGCCAGTTTTCACAGAATCCGTCTGTTGTCCATACCCCATCCCACCCTCCCTCTCAGCTGAGCCCGGTAGCTCTAGTTCAGCCCTTTCAGGATCTCATGCTGTCCTCTTGTTTCCAGCCCCCAGTGTGAGGAAATTTCTCACATTGCCGTGGTAATGGGGAGATCCTCCGTCTTGTTGAAAATACCAGTCTTTACTTGAAAAAAAATATGATGTTGTCTTACAGTATTGCTCAGAGGACAAGTCTTGTGACAGTCACTTTGAAAAAATATGGTTCCATAATTTTCTGGAAAACATTTTGCTCTCCATTGGGAAGTGCCCTCTGTGGTGCATCCTTTCTATCATCTGACATCTTTCCATCTGCTAACGTCTTCAGGAACTATTGCTTCCAAACATAAACAACTCTGCCTGTGTTGATGTACCTGTTGGTATCATCTGAAAGGTGCAAATATTTAAATGGATATCCTACTCCCAGCCCCTTGTCCTTCACTGAATATAGGAAAAGAAACAAACAGCCTCCACTTCTTGTCTGCCCGGTGGTGTCTGCCCAGCATCAGGCACACAGCTGGGAGCGTCAGCTGGTGTGTTGGCCACTCCCCATCCCTGGTACCCAATGACACAGGTAGTGCCGGGTATGACTGGGCTTTGGAGACGGATTGCTTGGGTTTGCCTTTTCCACCCCCTACTCAATTCCTCTAAGCCTCAGTTTGTCCACCTGCAAAATGGGAACGACTGTACTTACTCCTGGTGTTAATGAGAGGACTAAATGAGCTAATGTCTATGGAGCACCAGGCCCGTGGTGCAAGCTCAGGGAATGTTTGTCTTGTTATTATCGTTGTTGTTGCTGATACTATTAAATGTCCCATTTCTCCCCCACATGCCCCCCATAGTGGTCCACTATGAGGTGGAGGTTTGGACAGGGGACGTGGGTGGCGCAGGCACCACCTCCCAAGTCTACATACAGATCTACGGTGAGGAAGGCAAGACGGAAGTGCTCTTCCTCTCCAGCCGCTCGAAAATTTTTGATCGGGCCTCCAAGGATACGTTCCAGGTGTGTGGGGCTAGGGCAGTGAGGGGTCCAGTAGGGCCAGCCTTGGCTGGGTGGGCCAGGTGGGCCCTGGGGCCTCCCTGGCTGTTCTTACTTCCTCAGCCAGTGCTCACTCAGGAGTAGGGCCGTCCCCCTCCAGCCAGGTGGGCAATGCTTCCTCTCCTAGGCTGCTGCCTGAGCACAAGTGGGACAAGGGTTCCCTCAGCACCCTGGGGGTTCCCTGGGAGTGGCTTAAGGCAGGGTGGAGAGAACTTGGAAGTGGGAGTGAGAAGACCTGGATTTTCTACTCTGTGAGCTTGGGTAGTGATCCTGCTCTCTGGATCCTTGTGTTTGGCCTGAAAATGAAGGGATTGGACCAGATCAGTGGTTCTCACACATGGGTCTCATTTGAGAATCACCTTGGAGGCTTTAAGTAAAAGGTGTTGCCTGGTCCACATCCCAGGACAGTTAAATCAGAACCTCTGGGTTATTTCCCTGGATATGCTTTTCAAAGCTCTACCAGCGATAAGAATGTGCCACCAGTTCTGGGAACCACAGGAATAGATAAATCTAATTTAGCAAAATATGGCACCAGGGCCCGGGATGCTTCGTCTACTGCCAGCCGTATGGCCTCTGAGCTACAGTCCTATGGCTTGTTAGGGCCCTGCTTCTCAGGCAGGACTCTGAAGCTTTGAAGCTTCGTGGCTGCCTTCCAAGTGCCCCAGGCCTCCTCACTTCCCTTTGCACACTGTTGAGCAGAGGAAAAAAGAGATGAGAATGTGTGCATGTTCTTGGCAGCAGCGGAAGATTCCAGACTGGTGCCCTTTGAGGGACACATGCATGGTTTATGCAGGACACGGTGCATATATGTGTGTATGTGCATGCCTGCACCTGTGGCTGCAGATACGTGTGTTCAGGGAGCCTGTTTATGCTGTGTGCTCTGTGGGTGTGTGTCCATGTGTGTGTGCAACAAGCAATTTGGCCCTTGGTGAGGACTCCTAACCCAGTGCCCAGTAGAGAAGGACCTGGCTGAGCTGGGGTCTGAGCCGGGGTCCTATTCTGGGTTTATCCAAGTCAAACCCCCTCATGACACTGCTAAGGAGGATAAGTCCCCAGCGTTTTACCTCTTGGAGCCTCAGCTACTTCATCAGTTAAGACACAGCTTCATAACACTTGCCTGGCCTGCCTCACAGAGTCCCTGTAATGATCAAACAAAACAGCATGTCAGTGACAGCCCTCGGGAAATTGTGACAAGTTATGAAAATGTAACAGAGAAGTATATCTTCTGGATGTCAGCTGACGGTGTACATGGCTGGAAGGGGGTGGTAGATGAGATGCATTTGTGGCTAGACAGACAGATGCCAGAGGAGGTGTGGGGGTGAGAAGTGGGCTTGCTGGCGAGGTATGATTGCAGGGATGCTGTGACCCAGGAGATGCTGGAGAGGAGATCTAATGTGCTCAAGGACTGCCCAGCTCCTACGTAGCTGAGAAGAACGAGCTGAGCTTTCTAGGGGCCCTGGACTTCATCCTGGCTAGGAATTTTATAGCAAGGGAGGTTTTGGCTGCATTGTGGATTCATGAACAGGGGGTCAGAATGTCTGAGTTCTCATCTAGGTTTGCCTGGGGGACACTTAGCAACTCAGTTTGCCCTGGCACTCAAATGGGAGCCCTGATGGGACCGGGCTTTGGGAAGTGTCAAACCACCAGGCCAGGGCCCACCAGCACTGGGGAGCTCTAAGAAGGACCCACCTGCAGGGACCCAGGTGAGTCCACCCCCAAGTTTTGCAGGGTCAGACCTCACCTCAGCAGTCCTTCCCCAGAGGGCAAGGCTCAGAAAAGTGGCATCATGATTTAAGGCTGAGGATCCTTTTAAGAAAAGCTAAATCCATCAACACTGCCTTTGAACCAGCCTAATGCTGGGCCCCTAGGAGCAAAGAAACACATACAGGCAGTTCCTGCCTTTAAGGAGCTCACAGTGAGTGGGCAGAAAAGACTTGCTCATAAGGACCCAGAGGGGACCCAAGACGGGTCAGGGCAGGGTCTAAGCTCTGGGCCTCTCCCAACTCCTGGGGGAGGGAGAGACAGCAGGCTTCAGGCCAAGGGGGGTGCTGGGGGGAGGGTATGAGATTTTGAAAAATTACACTTATTTTTTAGTTTATTTTTGCTTATTACAAAAGTTATGTGTGCTCAGTGTTAAATGCAGTAAGATGCAAAGTTAAAAAATATAATAATAAAGTGCAGGAATCCGAATGACTAGGCTTTTGGTTAGGGGTGGAGGAGGGGCAGTCTGGGCAAGGGGACTGCATGAGCAAACGTGTGGGAGTGGGAATGAGTGTTGTGTGTGCGTGTGTGTGCTTGACAGAAAGAGGGTGAGTTAGAGAGAGAGTGCAGTGAGACCGGCTTGACATCGCAGAGGCTGAGAGGGAAACGAGTTTGGTGGAGGATGGGGTCAGGCTGAGAAGCGCCTGAAAGGCTAAAGGTCCAGGCTGGCAGTGGTGGGTGGGAGGGGCCCGGCCTCCCTGCCCTGTAGTAACTCCCACCCCACGTCCTGCGCCGGGCTGGCTGGGGGGCTGGGGGGTGGGGATGGTGGGAAGCCACCAGCACCCCCCAGCCACTGCCCTGCCCTTGGCACAGCTGGAGGCGGCAGATGTGGGCGAGATCTACAAGATCCGTCTGGGGCACACGGGCGAGGGCTTCGGGCCCAGCTGGTTCGTGGACACACTGTGGCTGCGGCACCTCGTGGCGCGGGAGGAGGCTCTCTCTCCCGAGGAGGAGGCCCGGCGGAAGAAGGAGAAGGACAAGCTGAGGCAGCTGCTGAAGAAGGAGCGGCTGAAGGCCAAGCTTCAGAGGAAGAAGAAGAAGAAGAGGAAGGGCAGCAACCAGGAGGACGAGGGGGACAAGGAGGAGTCTTCATCGTCTGAGGAGTCCTCAGAGGAGGAGGAGGAGGAGGAAGAGGAGACCGAGGAGGAGGAGGAGGAGGAGGATGAGTTTGGGCCCGGGATGCAGGCGGTGATTGAGGAGTACAAGTTTGATGCCCACCGCTGGCTGGCCCGGGGCAAGGAGGACAACGAGCTGGTGGTGGAGCTGGTGCCCACGGGCCGGCCGGGGCCCGAGCGTAAGCCTGAGGGGGGCCCAGGGGTGGGGTCCTCACCTCGCACTTGTTGCACACGGAGGCTGGAAAGCCGACCACCGTCACGGTTTCCAAATAGCTTCTCTGGCCTGTGCCTGAAATGCCGCCATTAATAATTCTGTTTAGGGTCAAGCGATGCCCCCGTCCTGAGGCTCTCAGGATGAATCCATGACTTTAGGAGGAGCCTTGATAGAATTTTGATATAACCAAATGGGAGACAAATTTTGCCAGGGCTTCCTGGGCTTCTCAGTGAAGCAGAGTCTTGGGTAGGGCGGGGGGCGGGTTCAGCCCCAGGTTGGTCTAGATGTGTCCGTAGGTCCTTCCCACGCCCAGGATCTGGCTGGAGCTGCAGGACTGGGCCCCAGGTTCACCCCACGGCGTGGGGTCCTCAGTGCTGCCTCTTTCTGTGTCCCCAGCCATCACCTACGAGGTCCAGGTGATCACAGGGAACGTGCCCAAGGCTGGCACTGATGCCAATGTCTACCTGACCATCTACGGTGAGGAGTACGGGGACACAGGCGAGCGGCCCCTGAAGAAGTCAGACAAGTCCAACAAGTTCGAGCAGGGTCAGGTAGAGCCAGGGGTCTCTGGCTCTGGGGGTGTGGGGTGGATTGGGGCCTGGTGTCCTCTGACTCTACCCGACCCCCCCAGCCTGACCCAACACACTAGGTTTTATGTAAGCACCTACTCTGAAAGTACCGGCATTTTGAGACAGGGGATATAAGGCAAGTACAGGCAGGGGTTCCAGCCCCCGAGGAGCCCACCGCCTAGCGGATCCACAGGAAGCAACCAGCAGACAGTATCAGGGAGCAGACGCTCAGGTGCCGAGTGGGTGGCGCAGGGCTCCCAGGAGGATGGGTTACTATAGAATAGCGCCTTCAGGAAAACTCAGTGGGGGGGAGCAACCGAGAGTGGTGTGGATGGGTGCAGACAACGGCAAAGCGTGTTCTCAGAAGACAGGACAGCTGGAGCAGAGGTGTGGAGTGGGAATGGGGAGGGCCAGTTTGAGGGACTGTGAGTCTTCCAGCTCGGCTATGGTCAGTGCTGAGCCCCAGTGGGCACTGCCTCTGGGAAGCTCAGATGAGAGCAGGTCAGTGTAGGGGGTGGGGGTGGGGATGAGAATGCGGGGCTCGAGGGGTTGGCTGAAAAGCCCGCACCGAATCCGAGGCAGTGAAGCCACAGACGACTTTGGAGTCCTGGAAGAAGTGCATGAACCTCATCCTTTGGGGTGCAGTGGGAAAAGCGTGAAAAATAGAGATGTAATCTTTGTCCTTCAAGATTTTCCAATGCCCCCTGGCTACAAGACTGCCACCTGTCTCACCCTGCCCTCATCCCAAAGCCAGGTTCAGTCATCAACTCAGAGAGCGAAGAAAAAACCAAGCCCTTAAAATACTTTGGGGCTCATTGCTTGAGGCCCCTTGCTTTTTCTTTCAACACTCTCTCCCATTACATGAGGATCAGGGTTTATTTCTGTATTTTTGGTACTTTTCTTTAAAAATTGTAGCCACTGTGATCTTGGATTGGAAAAACATTGTGATAGACAATTTTTGAGTGAAATTAGAATATGGAGTATATATTAGATTAAAAATATTGTGCCAATGTTAAGTTTCCTGATTTTGGATTTGTACTGTGATTATATAAGAGAACGTCCTTATTCTTAGGAAATCCATGCTGAAGTATTTAGGAGATAAAAGATCATAGTATGTGCCACATACTTTTAGACGATTCCAAAAAAAGAATGAGAGAAAGCAAGAGGGAGAGAAAGCAATCTATATACAGAGAGAGAGATAAAGGCAAATGTTGCAAATAGGTGAAGAGTATACAAAAGTTTATTGTACCATTCCTGCAAATTTTGAAATTTGAAGGATTTAGGTTTGAAATATTTTTCAAAATAAAAAGTTAAAGGAAAAGCCAAGATGCCATGCCCTTATCAGTTCCAGGTGCCACCTACCTCCTCTGGAACAGAGCCACTATGTACATTTCTATCACTTACATTGTCTTCCCATAGGGGTGACGAGCAAGTGCAAGTCTTCCGTTTCTGTAAATCACTTGGGTTTCGCACAGGACCAATTGGTGCCTAGTAGGAAGTTGTGGTTTGCACCCACAGCCCATGGCCTCTGCACACACCAAGCAGCAACCCCACACAAACATGCTTACAACGCTTTTATCACCATCACCCTCCAACCCCTCCCTCCACCTTCTGGGACACAGGGAAACAGAGGGTCTTTCCCTGGGTGAAGCCACTTCCACTACGTTGTTTTAACGTTGGAGACCAGGGAGAAGCACAACAAACAGCAGAGAGACCAATTGCATTTTCTACCCCCTCCATTCTTTTGGTTTTACAGTCAGCCCCCAGGTTCTCGGGAGGATGGGGCTGAGGGGGAGGTGGGAAAGGAGTGGGCTTCACCCATCTGAGAACCACCCTGGCCCTCCACAGACAGACACCTTCACCATCCACGCCATTGACCTGGGGCCTCTGACCAAGATTCGGATTCGCCATGACAACACAGGCAACAGACCGGGCTGGTTCCTGGAGAGGATCGACATCACAGACCTGACCAACGAGGTCACGTGAGTGTCAGCTCGGGGGGCGGTGGGATTGGGGGCTGGCTGCCTGCAACGTGGGAGGGGGGCATGCAGCTGATGGTGGGCACGTCTTCCTCCCTGCCCTCCCTCCCCGGCCTGGAAGAACGTCCAGTACAGCTCCTGAGGTTCATCAGCACAGAGGCCTTGGAGTTGCC
>PVKY010007596.1:0-14771 GCA_004027775.1 Bradypus variegatus
TCCTTCCCCTTCCCAGAACCCACCACCACCCTCCTTGAGCCCCAGCCCACCTCCCCTCTGGGCAGTCCCACCCTCCTGCCTCATTTTTTTGTGTGTGTGCCGGCTCAGGCAGAAGCCCTTTGGCCAGGTCCGCTCAGATCCCCCTTCCTGAGCCGTGACAGTTTCCCCGTCCCGCCCCGCCCTGCAGATGGCCCCACCTGTCAGGAGCCTGGCACCACTGTGTCCGCTCCTCACTCCCCGAGACGGCCCTAGGAGCCATCTGATGAGGATAATGAGTAGAGGCAGGCCGAGGAGGGGGCAGAGAATTTCCATCTGGGCAACGGATAAGAGCTTCCCCTCCTCCTTCCTTCCCCCCGTTTCCCGCCATTCACTCAACTCGGGCTTAGAACTAGGTTCCGGCGTGTAGATAGTGTTCCCGTCCCTGCCACGGAAACTATCGAACTCAAGCTTGGGTGCGATTCCTTCAACTCAGGTCTGTCCCCATCCAGGGCTGCTCGAAGCCACGGCCTTGCAGCCGCACAGGTTCACCCCCACCAAAATATTCCCATCCCGTTCTCATCCTGCTTCTGTATTTCCCCAGAACTTAACTCTTGTCCCCCGCCCCCTACCATCCCATCCCTTCGCTGCTGCTCCCGGCCACAGCCCTGCAGCCGCACCTTCTGCATGGCCCAACTTAGCACTCCGCTCTCCATGATCCCGATCCCGTTTTCAGCCGGCCGCTGTCCTTCTCCAGAATTTAGCCCTCGCCGCCTATCATCCCACCCCTTCGCTGCTGCTCCCGGCCACAGCCATACAGCCGCACCTTCTGTGGAGCCCTGCCCCGCACTGAACGCCTTCTCCCGGCCCTTCCCCTGCTGCGCGCCTCCATTCCCTCCCACCCAGGTCCATCCTTCCACCCGTGCGCCCCGCAGCTACAGAATCAGGAGTCGGTGCGTGCGCTGCTGAAGCGCACCGAGGCGGAGCTGAGCATGCGCGTGTCGGAGGCGGCGCGGCGGCAGGAGGACCCACTGCAGCGGCAGCGCACCCTGGTGGAGGAGGAGCGGCTGCGCTACCTCAACGACGAGGAGCTCATTACCCAGCAGCTCAAGTGAGGCTGGAAGCGGAGAGGGGGTGGGGAGTGCGGCCTGGGTGACCGGCCACCTGGTTTCGCTAGTCTCCCTTCTGAATCACAGGTGACGTTGGTCTGTTCTGAAGCCTGATTTCATTCTCCTCTGGCCCGATTTCTCTGTGACCCACAAATCTTAACCATCTGGCATAATTCCTGATTTTTTTCTTTTCTGGCTTGATGCCTGCTTTTGCTATCGTCTTGATTCCTAATGACCCACAGGCTTCCCCGCGGCCTACAGCCTCATCTTCATGTGGCCAGCTGCCTGCTTTCATTCTGGCCTGTGCAAACTGATCCTCAGGTAAAGCTTTCAAGTGGAGCATTTAGGTGTTGCCAAGGCTGCAGCTTGGGGCTGCCCAGCCACATTGCCCCCACTCTAATCCCCTGATCTCTGAGACCAGGTACAACCAAGGAAAACCCTCTTCACTTAGTTGAGTTGAAAAAGGATCTAGCTTTTTCAGAAGGCATGGAAGTAGAGAACACCCCACCCCCAAATGCTTACATGTGGAAGGGTTAGCAGAGGACAGTTTTTTGATCCAAATTTAGCGAATGCCTGTCTGGCCACAATTTCATTGTCTGGCACCATTGAAGCAAGAAGCAGCCTTTCCTGCCCATCCACTGGGCGCCCCACCCTCATCCCCCCTGTAGCCCTCTCTCGTCCACGCTCCTCTTGGTGGCACAGAGCACTAAGGGACCCAAGGTCCAGCTCCAGTACTGATGATTCCTGTCCCTCTCTGGACCTCAGCTTCCTCATCTGTGCCCAGTTATAAGATTTTTGCAGTTCTTTCCAGAGAGGATTGTGTTGTACTAGCCAGCAACTCAGGACAGAAGGAGAGGCTGCTAAAAGAAGCCTGTTTCCTTCATTATTTAGATCTGGAGCCCATGCAAGGGTTCACTACTGTCAGCCTTGGGCCACACAGCCTGGTGGGGCACGTGCATTTCAGCAAGACTCAGGGCAAAGATTCTCATGACACCTCAAAGCCAAGATAAAATATGGGTTCCCTCTGTGTGGAAATAAGCTGGCAATAGCCGCCCCCTCCCTCTAGGGCTTGGTGACAACTCTAGCCACTTCTCCAAGTGGACCGGCACCTGCCATCCCCTCTCACCCAGGGAACCGCATCTACCCAACGTTCCTGTCCTCTGGCTACCTCTTTTCACTCAGCACAGAGGAGCCAGATTGGAATTTTCAAAAGGAACTTTTCTAAGACATTAAAAGAAAATAAAAGGAAATGCAAAAGCACAGAAGGAGAAGAGATGAAAGGAGACATTTATGTTCCTGTCATTGTGAGTGTCTGGTCCTCAGCCTCCTGGGCCCCCGGTTCTCCAGGAACATGCAGACTCCTCACCCCTGCCCTGGTATCAATCCCACTACTCAGATGGCTCACTTGGGAGAATGTGGGGCTGCAATATTGCTTCGTCTGGCAGGATTTCCTGCCCCCCTTGAGTGGGGTCCCTGCCCCTGTCCAGCATTAGACCAGCCAGCATTGATCCTGCAGGCCCACCCTTAACCCTGCTCTGGCTGCAGCCCCTGCCCGCCTTGCTTCATCCTGCCCCTTCCTCTTGTTCCAGCCTCTTACTGGAAGTTAAGGCTGGTTCTGTGCTTCATTTGGCTTGGCTCACGGACCTGTCCCTCTAGCCAAGCACTTGAGCTCTGTCTGGACATTGCCTTTAGGGGCACCCTCTGCCGTGTGAGTCCTGTTGGCCTCCGGAGTCTACCTTTGCCTAACCCAGGGCTGGCTTTGTGTGTGTGTGACCCATGCAGTTTAACGCTTGGTTTAATGCTCTGCTGTCACCATTTTGAAACCCTCAATCATTTTTGAACTAGGGACCATTGCCCATTGCAGCAGTGCATATTTTCCCACAAGTTATCTAACTGGTTCTATCTATCTCGATCCCTCCAAAACTAAACCTGTCACTGGTCTGAAAAGCCCAGCCACTTTCTGATCCTGGTGTCTAGATCAGCTGGTCTGGGACTCCTTTTTAGAGCCTGGTCCTGCACGAGTTAGGTGCCCCTAAATTTTGGCAGATAAAATGATCAGAAAATTGAGACACTGATGGAGCCTATGGAGGGCCTAGTCCTTTCCCATCACAGAGCTGGAGTGGGGGCTCCTCCTGGAAGTTTGCCTGAGACCCTTCTAAAGGAGGACTTCCCCTTAAAGTGCCCTGTGGGAGTAATCATCTCACAACACTGACATACCCTGAACCAGTCAGGAGTCACACACACAGGCAGGAGAGGGGCGTTCTTTCCCATGTGGTAGAGCAAGGGCTGGGGTAGGACTGTGGGTGTGTGGTGGGGGTGGGGATGATATTAGTCCGGGGAGAGTGAGATGCAGCAACCCAATGGTTGAAGACAGACCTGAGTAGATCTTGCTTCGGCACAAAACAGCTATATGACCTTGGACAAGTTACTTAATCTCTCTGAGTCTCTCTTTTTTAATGCCAAAGCTGGCTGTATTAGTGAGGGTGGCTAATTAGTTACTTATGGTAGCTGCTATAGCAAACCCCCAAGTTGTATAATGGTTCAAAAATAATAGACATTTCCTTCTTTCTCATGTAACAGTACTGGGTGAGCTAGCAGGGTGGCTGTCCTCCATGCAGTCATTTCAGGGACCAAGGCTAATGGAAGTTCTGCCACCTTCAACATGTACCTTCCAAGGTCACCCAGAGGGCCGTTGCCTTTCCAGCCACCTGGAAGGGGGATAGATCATGGAGGAGCTTACATGGGAGATTTTTATGGGCCAAGTCTGGAAGCAGCTGCATTCCTTCCACTCATGTTCTATTGGTGAGACCTCAGTTGAATGGCCCCTTCTAACTGCAAGGGAGGCTGGGAAATGTAGTTTAGTGTCTGAGCCACTGTTTGTCCATATGTAAACTGGAGGTAATATCATAGTTCCTACATCACAGTATTTGTTGCAAAGATTCAATAAGGTATTGAATGTCAAGGGCTATGTGTGGAGCCAGGCATGCAGTAAGAGCTTAATATGAGATAGCTCTTTAGCTATTAGTACTGAGTCACAGGATTTTGTCCTTGGCTCCAACCTGGTCTATCATCTTTTCACCAGCTGGTTGGATGAAGCTGTGTAAGGCATGCTGAAAAGATAGCTGATGACATGGAGCTGTGAGAGGTTGCAAATCTGTGGGATGGTAGAACTGAGATGCAGTTTGTTCCACCTGGATTGTTGGGCTGAAAGCCAACAGATGGGATTTGACAGCAATGCCTGTGAAGTCCCACATGTAGGTCAAGTACAGAATGGAGATGACGTACCTGAACAGCAGGTCCTTCCTTCATTGATTCATTCATTCCACAACGATTTATCAGACATCTACTCTGGACCAGGCACTGGACCAGGTACTGGGAATCATAGATGAATCTGGAAGACATGGTTGCTGCCTGCCTGGAGCTGGTGGCCTAGAAGAGTGCACAGCCCAGTGAGCAGGAGCTTCAAGGGCTTGGGGGACACAAAGCAGACCCCCACCCTAAGTGAAGGGCCTGGGGGAGGGCTTCCCATTGAGACCTGGCGATGAGTGGTGATTAGCCAGTGATGTGAGTGTGTGTGTGTGTGTGTGTGTGCACGCACATATGCAATTAGAGTGTTCTAGGCAGAGAAAACAGCACTGTAAAGGCCCAGAGGCAAGAGAGAGAGGGTGGCATGCACAAGGACCCCAGAGAATTTCTGAACCACCCTACACAGAAGCAAGGCAGACAGAGGGAATTCGACTGAACCCTTGCCACGTGCTTTCCTATACACATTAGCTCATGTAATCTTCGCAGTGTCCCATAAAGGAGGAATTCTTACCATTCCCATTTTTGAGATGTGGAAATTGAGGCCCAGAGATATTAGGTAATTTGCTTGAGAGCTCTCAGCTGGGAAGGGCAGAGCTGGGATTGGAACTCTGATCTGCCCTACTCTAGAGCCAAGTTTTCACTGTGCCCTGATGCCCTTGTTGGCTGCATTGAAAGAGTTTAGATTTTAGTTTCAAAGTCATGGATCTATTTAGGGTTCAGTGCAGGGAGTGGTGACTTGGTTTGATTTGCATTTTAGAAAGATGTTAGATGACACAAGCTCAGCATAAATGAGCAGAAAATCTAAAGCAGTTTTAGGCCTCAGGGAAAGAGGCTGAGTGGCTGAACCATTTGAGAAAAGATAGAAGGACTTGGCAGTGTCCGCCGCAGAAAAGAGATGGCCAGGGGCTCAAACAGCCGCCTCCAGCTCTGACTGCTGAGTTCTTTGCTGCTTCCTTGGCAGAATGAGAACCGGGGAATGCAGGTTATGGGGAGGGAGATGAGGACTGATCCTGTGAAAGATCAGAGCTTCCAGTGGGGAGGAGGCAGGTGCCTCGTGAGGTTTCCTCATCTGTGAGATTTGGCATTTCCGATTTCACGTGGGTATGTGGCCTGGGGGAGGGCTTTTAATTCTGATTGACTGGTGGTGGCCTGATTGCCTTTCAGCTGCCCAATTTCAGGGGGCTGGGCTGGGGCCAGGAGGGCTGAGAGGGTCTCTTTGTGGCCACAGTGACCTGGAAAAGTCTGTGGAGAAGATCCAGAGGGATGTGTCCCATGGCCACCGGCTGGTGCCCGGGCCAGAGCTGGAGGAGAAGGCACTGGTGCTGAAGCAGCTTGGGGAGACGCTGACTGAACTCAAGGGTGAGCGTGGGGGACCAGCCTGGGTGGCACCTGGCCCTGGGAGGGAGTCCCTGCACCTGGCTGCAGTGCTCCCTCCCTGCCTTGCTCACTCCCTCCTGTGCCCTCAGCTCACTTCCCAGGCCTGCAGAGCAAGATGCGGGTAGTGCTGCGCGTGGAGGTAGAGGCAGTGAAGTTCCTGAAGGAGGAGCCGCAGCGCCTGGACGGGCTGCTCAAGCGCTGCCGCGGGGTCACAGACACACTGGCCCAGATCCGGAGGTCATTCCATCCCTGACCTCTGATTTCCCATGGGGCCACACACTGTGCACACATTAATAGTTCAGCCCGAGCCATTGTCTTGACTCCCCCAAAGGCCACCGATGTGCCGACTAGATCTGCACCTCAGTTCCGACCCGCAGCCCCTTGCTTTCCCTCACACTGGATGTGGTCATTCCTCTCCAAGCTCCTCTATCTCTGCAAGATCCCAGAGCCCTCCTGCCACCCCACTCCCTCGGGCAGGCTCCCCTCGCAGGGGCTGCCATCCTGCTGGCCTCACAGCCGCCCCACCTCTCTCCACCCCAGGCAAGTGGATGAAGGCATGTGGCCTCCCCCCAACAGTCTACTGAATCAGTCCCCCAAGAAGGTGACAGCTGAGACTGACTTCAACAAGAGCTTGGACTTTGAAGTGCCACCCCCCAGTCCCCCACTGAACCTCCACGAGCTGAGTGGGCCGGCCGAGGGCCCCCTCCTCACCCCCAAAGGGGGCAACCCCACCAAAGGCCTGGACGCGCCCAGCAAGAGAAGCATGGACAAGGCAGTGTCTGTCGAGGTGCTGGGGCCCTGGATTGGGGGCAGGGAGGGGCTGGACGTGGGGGACCTTTTTCCTGGGGGGCCATCTAGTTCCCCCATGGAAGTCTGAGAAGTGTAGCGAAAGTGACATTAATCCTTCTAGATGGAAAAACCTATTACAAAGCTGTAATGATGAAAGCAGTGTGGGTTAGTGTAAGAACAGACTGTCTAGACACAGATCCCAGTGTAGCAAGAACACAGTATGTGATGAAGGTGACGCTCCGGCCCCGTGGGGAAAGCACATGTAATGTGAGGAGAAGTCTGCGGCCCAGGGCCAATGGGAGACTTCCCTTTCTATTCCTTGTATGTGTAGCCCGGGATGGGCCGAGGCCCAGAGATCCGGAAACTGCACAGCTGCTTCCGCCCTGAACCTCACCCCTCTCCTCCAGGCTGCCGAGCGGGACTGGGAGGAGAAGCGGGCAGCCCTGACCCAGTACAGCGCCAAGGACATCAACCGGCTGCTGGAGGAGACGCAGGCAGAGCTGCTGAAGGCCATCCCGGACCTGGACTGTGCGAGCAAGGCCCATGCGGGCCCAGCCCCCACCCCTGACCACAAGCCCCTCAAGGCCCCCCACAGTCAGAAGGCAGCCCCCCGGACGGAGCCCAGTGGCAGGAGGGGCTCAGGTATGGAGAAGGCTGGGGGAGGGTGGAGAGCCCAGAGGAGGGCTGGGGGAGCCCCATCCTCGGGAACCCTCGGGTTGATGGGGAGGCACATGGGAGGGAGAATCCTGGGGGTGAGGCTGCACTGGAGAGGAGCTGCCCACCCTTCACCCCGTTGGGGAGCCCAAGGCCCAGAGGACGAGGCTGGAGCTGGCCTCCTGACCCCTGTTGGGGCTTTTCCCACTGCCCCGAGAGCTGCCCAGAGGACCCCATGGGGAGGGTGAGCAGGTCCAGGCAGAGTGAGTCGCCTGTGGGCTTTGAGTGAGCACCTGCTGGGAGCCTGGCTATGCTCAGAGTGGGGGTGCAGCGCTGAGAGTGGGGTTGCAGGGCTGAGTGGGGGCACAGGGCTGAGAATGGGGTGCAGTGCTGAGAGTGGGGGTGCAAGGCTGAGAGTGGGGCTCAGGGCTGAGTGGGGGTACAGGGCTGAGAGTGGGGCTCAGGGCTGCTGGGTGGGGCATGGCTTCTGGGCCCTGCAGCCTCGCAGCTGTACAGAGGAGACAGAAATCGAACCAAGAAATGGAGGTCATCATTTATTCATTCTTGCAACAGATGTTTGTTAAGCACCTACTGTGTACCAGGTGCTGGGGATAAGGGACAAGACAGTGCTTGCTTACAAGGAGCTCAAAATCTAGTGGGAGAGATGATATTAATATTTAATAAGCACTTACTATGTTGCAAGAATTGTTCCAAATTCTTCCTATGTATTAATCCTTATAACTTCATGTCTACCTCTAGGAGGCAGGTACCTTAATTATTCCTATTTTACTAAGGCTCAGAGTGGTTAAGTCATTTGTCCCAGGCCATACCTGGTGCATAAACCAGAAAAAGAATGTGGGTGCTAGATGCTCTGGCCGGCGTTGGTGCTGGGCAGTCCTAGAGGAGGCCTAGGGGGGCTGGCGGAGGGAACTTTCCAGTGGAGTCTTGCAAATGAGTAGGCCCTTTCCTGGGCGTGAGGGAGACCGTACCAGGGAGAGAAAGTGGCACCTGCAAATGCCTGAAGGTGCGAGTTCAGAACTGCCCGAGTGGGGTCCACGCGGGAGCAGTGAGCGGAGCTGAGGCTGAAGGGTTGGCAGGTGGAGGGTGCAGGCTGGGGAGCTCTGGTGTGGCCAGGGTGATGGGGACCCAACGGAGCACCAGAGGGAGGGGAGGGGCCTGGCTAGAGTGGCCTTTCAGCAGGTCACCCTGAAAAAGGGCCTGGGGAAGAAGTGGAGGAAGGGGGGGTCTGGGGGCAGGGTGGGGGGGTGCAGGGCAGGCTCATGCCAAAGGAGCTGCCCCATTGATCTGAGCAGGCAAGGGCCTGGGGGTGGGTGGGAAGGAGGTAGAGTAGAGGGTGCTTCTCATACTTGAATGTGCACAGGAATCGCCCAGTGATGTGTGAAAATGAGGCTGTGATTCAGCAGGTCTGGGGTGGGCCTGAGTATCTGCATTTTTGACAAGCTCCAGGCGCTGCTGACGCCACTGGTCCAGGGACCACACTTAAGAGTAGCGAGGAGGTGGGAAGTGTTGACAGGGCTTGGTGTTGGTTGAACAGGGAGGTGAGGGAGAAGGAGGGGCCCTGTGTCCTTTCCCCTGTGCTCTCCCTACTCCTCCGCCCCGTCCTCTCTGGAGGAAGCAGCAGTCTTTCCTCTGAGTGAGATATGGAGCACTGACCCCAGGGCTGCGGTCCCCTGACCCCCGGCCCCTTGGCTGCCTGCAGATGAGCTGACAGTGCCCCGATACCGCACGGAGAAGCCCTCCAAGTCGCCCCCACCGCCCCCTCCCCGCCGGAGCTTCCCCTCCTCCCACGGCCTGACCACTACCCGCACCGGTGAGGTCGTGGTCACCAGCAAGAAGGACTCAGCCTTCATCAAGGTACCATGCCCACCTTGGGGACAGGGCCAGGGGGCAATTCAGGGGGAGGCCTGATGGCCTCTGGAGACCCTCTGGTGTGGGGGACATGGGAAGAAAGAAAGGGAGTGGCCATGGGACTCTGGACTTCCTGCGTGGGGTCTCAAGGGTGCTCATTCACCCCACCACCACTCCAGGCCCCTGCTCTGTTGGGGACACCCTGACACGGGGTCAGAGGATGTGGCCAAGGAGGAGCTGGGCAGGGGGGTGGGGGGTGGGATGAGACTGTCACCAACAGGGCCTGGAGGTAGGGGGCAGAGCCTGGTCCTGACGGGGCCCCCTTGGCAGAAGGCCGAGTCAGAGGAGCTGGAGGTGCAGAAGCCCCAGGTGAAGCTGCGCCGCACGGTGTCCGAGGTGGCCCGCCCAGCCTCCACGCCGCCCATCATGGCCTCTGCCATCAAGGACGAGGATGATGAGGACCGCATCATCGCAGAGCTGGAGGTGGGTCGGGGCACACCTGGCCCCGAGTCCTCGGCCACAGCCCTCTCCCTTTCCCCTCCAGGCTGACCCCAGGGCGTGGTGGCAGGTCTCGGATGAGCAGATGGACCCTCGGTTTCCCCTCCGAGTACTGCCCGCTCGGGAGCCTGTCCTCACTGCCATCTCTTCTCCACTGTGAATGTGGGGGGGTGTCTGAAGCCCCTCCCTGCAGGTCTGAATTTGTTGATTGGGGTCTCTGAAACCCCCCAAGAGCCCTGAGACCCCTGTGCTCTAAGAGCCCTGTGCCTGAGCACCCTGAGCCCCCATGCCCGAGTGCCGGGAGATTCTCCTGGTGCTGCAGGACCCCCATATTCAAGTGTCGTAACTGCCAGGAGCCTCTGGAGACGGACACTAAAGAGAGAGTAGAGGGGATGGCTGGCCATGGCCAGGGGCCAGGGCGTGAGGCTGGAGGCCCAGTGGCAGCCCAGGCCACCCCTCCCAGCCTGGGCCAGCACCCCGTCTTCTCTGGTGCCCCCTCCTCCAAACCTGCCTCCACCTTCTGCTCCCTAGGTATTTGAGAGAAGCTCAGTGTCCTCCCTCCCCCCCACGCCCCGTCGCCAGCCGATCCCCACCTTGCTGTCCCCCCAGGACCCAGGGTCCCCCTGGGGCTCAGCGGGCCCCACACGAAAGGTAATGGGGCTGCCCCCCACCTCTCACGGCTCTCTCTCTGCCTGTCCCTCCACAGCTTCCTCTCTGCACTTCTTATGCCAACCCACTAACACGCCAATCACAGTGCCCGTGTCCCTTCACTGCCATGGCTGCACTGTGCACTCACCCCTCTCCCGCTGCAAGGACCAGGGGCGTGACCCTTCCCTCCCTCTGGCCGCCTGGGTGGGGTTTCCCCAGAGACTCCAGCAGCCCAAGGCCCACACGCTGCCTCTTCCCAGGGGTCTGCATTTTCTTAAGGGCTCAATTCTGAATCTGGCCCGTGGTGGCCTCGGTGTTTTGTACTGACCTGCAGACTGAGTTTAGGCATGGCCTGAAGCCTGAATTTTGTTTTGGTTCAGGATTGGAGTTTGAATCTTGCTCACTAAATGACTTTAGGTCCAACTCAAAAGTCAGACTTGATCCTGGGCCCCTGCCTCAGCCCTGCCTCCAGCCCCCTACTCTGCTGCCTGAATCAAGTGGGGGCCCTGTTTCTCCCAGGAGAATCTGTGCTTTGCACTGGGGCCAGGACATCCCAGGAGGAAGTTTCATTTACAGCCCCTGCCCACTGTGGCCCCATCTTGCCCCTCTGGTCAGGAAGCTTGGAATGGAAGAAACTCACATCCTTCTTTGGCTGCTGGTTCTCTTTCAGCACTGGGAAGTTCTTCTTTCTCTCTAACTTTAGTCTTTACTGCTGTCCTGCTGCACTTATTTTCTCTTTATTCTTTCTTGGGAATTCTGGGGTGGGCCTGCTGTCTGCACCCCTGGGGGCTGTGCTACTTGGCTTGGGGAGGAGTGGTGGAGGGGTGTGGGAATTTCTGCCCCTGCCTAGTCAGATGGGGGCAGGAAGGCACCTGCTCCAGGGAGGGGTGGCAGCCTCTCTTGCACATACACGCTCACCTTCCTCATCCTCCTCTGGCTCTCCCTGGCCCATGATGGGCTCCATGCTGGCCACCACCTGATTTCTGGCCTGGCTTGAGGCCTGGTGGTGCCTTGGCCCCCAGCCTGGGGAGCAGAGGAGCCCCAGATGGGAGGACAATGCCATCTGCTGGGCAGAGGATGGGCACAGAGCAGTCTGAGGAGCCATCCGGGCTGAGTGGTGTGGAAGAGGCACCTCCAGGACTGACTGTGCCCTCGGCACCTTAGCCCACTGCCCCCAGCCCCTGCCCCTTTTTGCTCTGGGAACAAGTCCTGACGGGGCCCAATGAGCACAGTCCCTCCACTGGCCTTTTGGGCCTGGCTGACCCTCTGCATCCTGAGGTGCCATCAGGAAGTGAAGCCGGGCAGGCTTGGGGTTGTCCTCTGTCTCCCCAGCCTGCACCTCCTATCTCCAGGTAAGCAGGTGGCACGGCTGTGTGGGCTGCCTTGGGAGGGGGTGGTTAGGGTCCCTGTTGTCCCACTGCACATCTCCCCATGGCTCCTTTTGGTGGAAAGAGCACTGGACTGGGACTCAGACTGCCTGGGTTCAAATCCTGGCTCTGCCACTGACTGGTATGGGTAAGTGACCTTGGGTGACTACTTAAACTCCCTCACCCTCAGTTTCCTAATCTGTAAAGTGGGGGTGATGAGAGCAGTAGCCGTTTCATGGGTTACCTGAGGATTAAAGATGAGGATGCATATGACAGGACCAGGCACAGGAGTGGTTATGACAATTAGACTGGGATTCCCTCAAGCTGGGGGGAGCCCCCACTGAGGCCAGAGCCCGGGTCATGCTCAGGGAAGCCGATGGCCAGAGGGAGCGCTGTCCGAGGGTTGTGCAGCAGAGGGACTTGGTAGAGACCCAGCCCCACCCTGTGGCCGCAGAGCCCTCCAGGAGAGCTCAGAAAGAGGGGACAGGGCACCAGGAGTCTCCCCTTAATGAGGGTGAGGACCTATTCTCTCAGTTGCCTGCGATCGGGCCCCCACCCACACTGACCATTCAGTTCAATGAACAGCTGATATTTATCAGGCACTTCAATCGTGCCAGGCCCTGCTCTCAGCAGGTGCTCACGTGCGCTCACTTCCTTCTCCACCCCCCCATGTTATCCCATTGCACAGATGGGCAAACTCACAAGTGCCCACCAGTCCTGCTCCCCAAGTTTAACATATCTGTGCTTCTAGATACACTGATATCTTTGCCAGAAAGTGGGAGGCTTTGGGGTGTGGTGGAAAGAGACCTGAGTTCTAGTCCCTCTGCCTCTAACTTGCTGGATAATCTCAGTCTGGACCTGCTCCCTGCCTCAGTTTCCCCCTTGGTGAAAGGAAGGAGCTGGGCTCACCCATCTCCAACTCCCCTCCCAGCCTGGGGCTTTGGGTTGCAGGGATCACGTGCTCCCTCATCCTCCTTCTCCCCCTAGGCTGTCCCAGGCCCCAGGGCCTTCTGCATCCCCCGGATCATCTTGACAGAGTGCACCCCTAACCCTCCCTCCCCTCCAGAAGAACCTGGCCCCAGGATGGCCCCCATCCCACGTCCCCGCACTCTGACCGGCAGCAGGAAGGGCTGGGACGACCCACAGGCCCTGCCAGGGAGACCAGCTGAGGACTCCCAGCCCAGAAGCAGCTCGACGCTGGAGAAAGAAGGGGCAGCTCTGAAAAGCTTTGGGAGAGGGTGTTGCAGCCCAGAGGATGGAGGAGCTGGAGCCCCCTGTCTTTGGGGACCATCCCTGGACAGGACTCAGGAGCCCTCTACTGCCAAGGCCCCCCCAGGGGAGACCCCCAAGGATTGCAGCAGGGAGTGCCGGGGCCAGCCAGCCACAGGCCGAGGCTGCACCGTGAGAGATGCCACCACCCAGCATGTGGACAGCCTGGAGGAGACGCTCCGGGAGCTGGAAGCCACACTGAGCGAAATGGGCACAGTCCCTGCCGTGGGGCCTCCTGGCAGCCCCGCCCCCCGGTCCCCCGGCCCCCAGGTGGCTGTCCTCTACCCGGTACTCCCCTCCTGCCTGCACACTCCAGTCTGTCTGTCTTCAGAGCTGGAGGGAGTTGGGGGCTACAGGAGCACCATGCCAGCCCCCTCCTCCCACTGGCTGCCTCTCAGCTCCTGCCACCCTCTGGGAGCCTGGCACCAGGTGGCGGTTTGTGTGTAGAGCCCAGGGGAGGCTGGGAAGCCGGCCTAACCAGGGGTCTGCCCACCCAGCCCTACGTGGGGACCAGGGTGCCTCCCCCTCTGTGCTGAGTCTGTAAATGAACAAATAAAGTTCTCTCCCCCTTTTCCACCCATGCTCCCCTCTCCCTGTCCTGTCTCTGACTCTTTCTGTCTCTGTTTCTCTGCCTGCGTCACTGGGTCCCCAGAGCCCCTCTGGGCAATTCTGGTGCCTGGGGTGGTTTAAGGGGGCCAGACTTGTGCCCCCACCCTCCCATTAGGAAAGTGTGGGCCAGGGGCTGTTAATCCTGCCATTATATGGAATCCCCCCACCCAGATCTCAGGCGTGTGTTCCTGGAGCCAGGATGGTGCCCCTTACCTGGAGTGGGGTGGCACAGGAACTCCCACTTTAGAAGCAACTCCCCCAGCAGGGCACTAGTTGCCTCTGAGCTACTCAAGGAAACCACCAGAGAGTTACACTGAGGGGCTGCCGGGCCCCTGCCCCTCTCCCGCAGGGAGGCCTTGTCCATGGGCTCAGAGGTGGGGCCTGGGTCCTGCACGGGATATGGCTCCAGGGCAGGGTCTCCGGGTCTCCAAGGGCCCTGCTGAGGAGCTCCTGGCCCCACAGACTCACGGCGTCCCCCAGGGGTCCTGAGTGATTCCACCTGCACCCAGGGCCCCCGACCCACCCCTGTTCCTCTTTCCACAGAGTGGTGGGGGCAGCGTTCCACCCATGAAGGTGGTGACTCCAGGGGCCTCTCGGCTGAAGGCGGCCCCAGGCCAGGCAGGCAGCCCCGACAAAGGCAAGCATGGCAAGCAGCGGGCTGAGTACATGCGGATTCAGGCCCAGCAACAGGTAAGGGCGGCAGCCGGGGCACAACCACGGCCCCCTCTGGTCCCCGGGCACCTGTGGGGTTTCACCGAGCTGCTGAGTGCTGCACATCTCCTGCCAGCATTCCCGGGACCACCGCCCCCTGCTGGCTGCCCAGAGGCCCTCCCAGGCCGGAACCAGTGCCCCAGTCACTTGGACCATCTGCTTCCCGCAGCCCCAGTGCTCTGTTTAGACCGGAATTGTTAAATAGACCCCTCCCCTCTCAGGGACAGAGAAGATCCTCCCCTGGCTCTGCCCCTGGAGTGGGGCTATGGGGCAAACCCAGCTCTCTAGCAGCCCCGGTGCTCCCGTCCCTCCAAGGCCTGGCTGACCCTGGGGTACGGGTAGGGGCAGGGGATTTCATGCCCCTCCGTCCTCCCGTCACTCCCCTCCTCTCCTTGGCTTCCTTCGCTCTGTTTGTTCTCTGGGTCACATCTGCTCTTTGGGGCCCCCACTCTCATCTCAGGCCCCCTCTTAGCTCTTAGGCTAAGATTCACACACACCCTGCCCCCCAGTGTGAGGGAGAAAATCGTGCATCTGCTTTCAGCCTCGTGATTGGGGTTTGCTGAGTCTGATGCTGACATTTGGAGGATGA
>PVKY010007597.1:0-14697 GCA_004027775.1 Bradypus variegatus
GTATGATCATATAGTTATGAGTTCATCACACAATCTATTTCTGAACATTTTCCCTACATCACAAAGAATCAGAACAAGAATAAAAAATAAAAATGAAAAAAGAACACCCAAACCATCCCCCCATCCCATCCCATTTGTCATTTAGTTTTTATCCCTGTCTTTCTACTCATCCATCCATACACTAGATAAAGGGGGTGTGATCCACAAGGTTTTCACAATCACACTATCACCCCTTGTAGTCTACATTGTTATATAATCATCTTCAGGAGTCCAGACTGCTGGGTTGGAGTTCGGTAGTTTCAGGTATTTACTTCTAGCTATTCCAATACATTAAAACCTAAGAGGTGTTATCTGTATAGTGCACAAGAATGTCCACCAGAGTGACCTCTTGATTTCACAGCACCTGTGTTTTGAATGCGTTTTCTGGCTGTGAGGCACACCTGAGTAGGAGAGCGTCCTCTTGGGTACGTGGCCTGAGGAATCAGCACACTCAGTAGTGCTTCTCTGTGCAGCTGGGGTTTCTCTCGATGTCCCTCTGATGTAAGATGTGTCAGGGCTTGAGTTGAATTGAGTGACAGGTAGGCTCACCCCAAATCCCGCACCATGGGGCAGAACCAGTGCCAGCCAGAGAGATGTCAGTGGTGGTTTTCGCAAAGCCCACCCAGCACCTACTGTGCGCCATGACTGTGTGGACATGGGGGGGGGTGCAGAGAAAGAAAGAAAGCCATGCTCACCTGGAAGCCCCCAGTCCCATGAGTGGATGGACAGACAGGTAAACCCTTAGCAGGCTGCTGGAGTGGAGGATGGGGCAGCTCGTCCTGTCAAGGGCCAGGGCAGGAATCCTGGAAGACGAGGCACTTTGTCGATGCTCAAATTACAATTAAATCGAAGTAAATTCGACAGCTATCTCTCGAGTATCTGCCGAGTGAGGCCCTGTGCCAGGTGCTGGGGACGCAGCAAGGGCAAAGTCAGACAGATCCTTGTCCTCAGAGGGCAGCAGACACAAAAGACAAATCAGAGAAATAAGCCGCGATGGCGTTGAGTGCCAGGGAGAAAGCAATGCAGGGGATGGCCCCAAGGGACGGGGCCCAGAGATGCCTCAGTGGCCCCGGTGTGCTTGGGGAAGCCGTGGCTGGGACCTGCGGCTGGAATGACCTTGGCAGAACTGGGGGACAGAATGGGGGCAGTTTGGCTGGAGCTGAGGGGCCATGTAGGGGAGGTTGTCATGTCTGTGGTTGGGCAGGTAGGCAGGTGGGGGTGAGGAAGGGCCAGAAAGAGCTAGAATGGCAGGCAGGGTTGTGTGCGGCTCGGCCGGCTGAGGGTGACGTGGGGGTGGATGGAGCCGAGGGGCCTGGGCTGGGCGCAGTGGCCGTGAGGTAGGCCTGGGAACCGGCCGTGCCAGGGCGCCACGGGGAGCCTGGGAAAACCGTTCCTCCCCTCCCCTTCCTCTTGAGTAATTCATTAACCAACCTGCAGGGGTTTGGGGGTCTCTTCTTTGAGGAGGGCTCCTCCCCTCGTGTCCTGCTCCTTAACCTGGTCCCAGAATTCTGATCCTAGGCCTTGGGAGCCCTGAATTTATGGCCTGGTTGAGACACGATTTATACTTAATTTAAAAACAAACCAAAAAACAGACTCATGTTCTGATTAAGGACCTAGTGCCTACTCATTTTAGAATCCTTGGAAAAGGAGAAAAGAGACCTAAAATTACCCGTAATCCTGTACCTCAGACATAACAACATCCAATTTTCTTCCAGTTTGTTTTCTGTGCCATCATTAGGACCTTACTGTATACGCAGCTTGGAATTCTCATGCACTTAACAGTTTATTGCAATCATTTTTCTCTGTGGGTGAAAATCCTTTGAAAACTGTGTGACTGCGCTGTCATTTCTTCTTTGTTCTACGGCCGTGTCCTTGGAAGGAGGCTAACTTTCCATTGTAGGCGATTATATTGGCATGCATTAGCCAGATTAACACCCTTGGGTATAAATCTTTATCCATGTGTTTGATCATCTCCTGGGAGAAATTGGCTGAAAGGGGGTCACTGGGTGAAAGGTCATGGGGCTTCACACAATTGGTGGGTGTACAGATGCTTTCCAGAAAGATCTCCCAGATGCACCCCAGGATCACAGTGTGGTTAGCGATGAAATCGAGCGCCAAGGGCAGGTTCCACGGGGTCCTTGCTGTAGACACCTGGGGAAGGGGTGAGGTGGGGGTCTCGGCTGGGGCAGGTCCCTGTTGACGATGCGGGTGGGGCCTGGCCTGGGGGGGTGGGATGGTGAGAGGAGGGGGCGCATCTGGGCACCAGCTTGATGACTGGGAGGCAGACACCTGTGTTGGGAATCTGGGATCTGGAGCCAGGTGGTCCCCGAGGGATGGGCAGGAGGGGGCACCAGGCTCTCCCTTCTCCCTGCCCCCCACGCCCTGGCGCGCGGTGGGCGTGGGTGAGCGCCTGAGCCGCGGCCTGCGTCTGTGAGGGGCTCTGTGGGCAGTGAAGCTGGCCTGGAAGCGGTTTCTTCTGCTCTTGTGGCGGCTGTCACCCACTCCTCCCCACCCCCCTCCCTGTCTTTGCTGGTGTTTTATTGAAAGATTAAAAAAGAAATCCAGGACGCACTGATTCATGAAGGCTTTTATGGCTTGCACAGCTGAGCCTTCAAACTGTCCTCTTCGGTGCTGTGAGGTTTTCTCGCTGCTGGCTGGGCAGGTGGCCCTGCTCGGTTCGGGAGTGGACGAATGTCGGGGTGGTCAGCGACTCGAGGCCGGCCAGTGCCCTTGTCCCAGCGGTCCTCTGGACACACGAGCCGGCACTCAGGCCGCTCCAGCAGCAGCGGTGCCTTACATGTTCTGTGAGGAGGGTGTTTTATGGAACTTGAGACCTCTGCCTGGTTTCCTTGGGGTAACTAAACCCGATTCGACGGGCCAGGCAGAGGCGGGTGGGGTCGTCCCGCCGGGTTGGTGATGGGTGGTGGGTGGGGGTGTCAGCCGCTCTGTCCAGCCCTCACCCTCACGCGCTGGGGGGCGGCCAGGCGATCACAGTGGGCACAGGCAGGTGGCCTTCATGCTGCCCTGTGTCCAGTGTCTGGTGTGACCTTGGCCGAGCCCCCAGCCCCGCCTGGGCCAGCCCGCCATGCCTGCGGGGGGGTTAGGTCCTGCCAGAAGAGGCTTTGGACATGGCCCGTCTGCTTTGGAGAGGGTGCTGGCATGTGGGTGACCAGAGGTGGAGGGGTGCGGGGATGTGCCTGAATTTAGGGCGTGCTGTGGGGTCCCCAGGAGGCAGACCAGGGCTCCAAGGAGAGGGAGGTGGCGGCAGAGCTGGGGGCCAAGACAGTGCTGCGTTCAGACAGACAGACCCCCGAGTGGTAGCCCTTCCTGCCCTCCTGTCCCCACCCGGCCCCGTGCCGGGGAGGGCTTTGCTGGATGTTGCGTCCTCACAAGAAACCTATGCAGCAGGTGTTGAGCGTGCCCCGCTGGCAGATGGGAAAGCAGCGGCACGGGGAGGTCAGCAACTCGCACAGGGTCACCCAGTGTGGAAGTGTCCCTGCTGGAATCTGAATCCAGCCGCCCCACTCCGGAGTCTGTGCTTCGAGCAACAGGCGAGGAGGTTCGCTTCTCTGGGCCTCGGTGTTCTCACCTGTTAAATGGGTTCATCAGTACCTCTGGTGCAGAGTAGGAAACCAGGGCTGCTTGGTCGTATTATTATTCACGTCATCAGCACTTTTTTGTAGATGGTGCCGAGAGGGTGTGGCACGAGCAGGGACCCCAGGCTGGCGGGAAGGCGGATGGGGCAGCCTGTGAGCTGGTCTCCGGGGGTGCCTCGGGCCACCACCAGCAGGAGGCCTCTCCCAACCCCCCTGCTGGGAGGGAGGAGGCACCCAAGAGCCCGGGCCCCAGCCAGGCAGGTTCAGCCCTGGGTGGGGTGGGCCAGGGGTACAGCTGAGCTGGGCTGGGGGAGGCAGGGCTGACTGTTTAATTTCCTCCTTTGGTGCCACCTCCTCTAGCTGCGTCCTTCTCCAGTGTGAAGACAAATGCCCCATTAAGGCACTGCTTCGGGAATGTGGAGGGACTTTAGAATAATTTGTGATGGTGTGAAGACGGGGAGGTGGAGTCATGCTCGCGGCTTGCAGACATCCGGTGAGACATGCTCTCAGGCCTTGGAGACCCTGCCTTTCGGCCTCTGGCTTTGGGGGTCCTCTTCTGCCCACACTCACGATCCCCGTGGTTTGTGTTGGGGAGGGGAAGCATGAGATTAGGGAGGAGCTAGAGGTCATCTTGCCCCTTCCCTCCCCACCTGCCCCCCTGGGGCAATCTTGGGGCTGGGATCTTCATCGACTGACATCTCATCTTAGACAACACATTCGATGTCTTTGCTTGGTGTTTCGTCTCAGTGATAGCAGTCTTCTCTCCAGGTTATGATGAATGAAGTATGAATGATATGTTCTATAAAGTGCTTTGGAGGGAGGATGAAAGAGAGGGGAAGAAATGAGAGAGACAGGGAGAGAGAACACAATCCAATTATATTTAATACATTGGCAGACTCCTGTTCAGCCTTCAAAACCCTAAGGTGTTGCCTCCTCTGTGAAGCCTTCCCTGATTCCTCTAGGCGGCATTGCCCACCCCTCCCTCAACTGCCGCTTTGCAGCACACACAGTTTTATCCTTGGAGGGGCATGCCCCATGATAAATTTGGTTCCTTGGTGTCCCCGTCTAGCCCACTAGAAATCCAGACGGCTCATGGGGCTGGGGCTGGGAAGTGGGACAGGGCCAGCAGGGCTGCCCATGCATCTCTCTTCTTGTGGCCTCAGGGCTTCTACCTTCTTTGCATGTGGGCCAGCTTGAGCTTCCTCCCAGCACGGCGACCTCAGCGGAGCTTACCTGGTGGCCCCAGACTCCCGAGAGAGTGTTCCTGCAGCTGTTTGATCTTTTAGGATCCATCGCCATTAACTGGAGGAGATGTTTAAGAATTTGGGGTCATATTTTCAAACCACCCCAGTGGCTCAGGTCTGAACCCCCAAAGCAGCCTCCCCAGCCCAGGGGCTCCTGACCCTTCAGCACTAGCTTCCCACGCCACTGGGAGGGCTAGAAGCCACCATGTCCCTGGTGACTGGTGTCTCCCACAGCAGAAGCGTGCCTGCCCCCCAAGTCTCTGCTCCCCAACCCCGGGAGGTGGGATCATCCATCTCCTTTCACCTGTGATGGGCTTAGGTTGCTGTGTCCCAGGAGGAGAGCCTGGATTTGAACCTGGGTCCAGCTGACCCCTGGCCTGGCCTTGCTCGGCCCCTCGTATCCTTGAGCAGAGGGCCAAGGCGTCCAGGGTAGGCGGCGATGCAGTGGCTGATTGGCTGCCCCATGGCTCATGGCCGTGCTGTCCTGACTGCTCAAGGGTTAAGCCGGGGGAGTTTAGGAAGTGGATTTATTCCTTTGGGTGGGCGGCTGGGCCCTGTTATTCTAGGAGGCCCCCTGACAGCCGCTGCGTGCCTTCCCCGAGACCCACTAAAGCAGGAACTGGAGCCGGAAGAGATCCAGCTCATCAGTGTCAGCTCCGGCCTGCGTTCACGGGACTCGGGGGTTGAGGACGTGGGCCGGGGCTCTGTCCGTCTGTGCTTTGCCCTGTGGCTGCTGGGTCATTTGACCAGGGTGGCTCGGCCCACCTGCCAGGGACAGTCCACTGTATGACACAGGGCACCGCTCTCCCCAGGGACGACCCAGAAGCTGAGCTGGTGACCCTGGAGGGGTGGGCATCCCAGCCCGGCTGTGCCTACCGGTCAGCTCAGGGCCAGAGCAACCGTGCCCCTCATCCCTGAGCAGGCTCCCGGCGAGGCCACCCCCCACCCCCGCCTCCCTGCTTGGTGTCCTCGTCCCCGAGGGTGGTCCTCGGGCACCTTGCCCCTTTGCCTTTGGCCGTGCTTGCCCTCTGCTGTGCCCTGTGCTGGGCCTGCCTTTGGGAGCGCCCGTGCTGCTTCCAGCGAGATGGTTTCCTCTGCTGAAGCTGTGATTGTGCTCAGAGGCCAGAGCCAGGGAGCCTCTCCTGCCAGGCTGGACTGTTCTCCTCCGCCTCAGGGTTTTGCTTTGGCTGTCTCCTGCCTTCCCTGGTTCTCACACAGCAGAGTCCTGCACTGCCTTCACCACTTTAGTGACTGCCCCCCACCCCAGCCCTGCCCTGGAAACTTCTGAGGGCCGATTTGTCAGCCTTCCTTCCTCCAGGACTCAGAATGAAGAAAGTCCTGAGGAACCCATCCTTTTACCTTGCCCAGGGGGCTCTAGAACCTTCTGGAAATAGAGCTCTGCCTTGTCATCAGGAAGGGAGCCACCACCTCCTGATGTTGACCATCTGAAAGTTCTAGAAGCTTCCCCAGAATCCCTCCTGTTGTGATTCAAAGCAAGCCTTCTGTGGCTCGTCCTCAGTACATGCAGAGGGCAGCAGTCACTCGAAGACTGAGAAACAGTCTAGAACCTTCTGCCCAGGTGGTGGGCGTTAGGCTCAGCCTGCTTTGTAACTCTTAGGGCAGGAATGGTGTCAGTGTGCTTGTGTACACAAAGGTGACCAAGACAACTAGTCATACCCTCCTTCCATCTTTGTCCATCCATCCATATGTCCATGTGTCCATCCATCCATTTGTCCATTTTTCCATCCAATTCATCCATCCATCCATCCCTCTATCCATCTATCTACTTGTCAGTCCATCCATCCATCCATCTATCTGTCCACCTGTTCATTTTTTCACTTACTCGGCAAGCATCTAGGAACCTGAAGTGCGCTGTGCGCCCAGGTGACAGGACAGTCTGATGAAGGTGACAGTGCAGAGCATGGACTGTCCTGCAGCAGGGGCAGGCCGCAGCCTATGGGGGCACAGGGGAGGGAAAGGGTCGCTCCCTCCTGGGGGAGGACCTGGGGGGCTTCTTGGTGGAGGCAGCCTTTGGATTTCAAGAACAAGTATGACTTCTGGGGTTTGGGCAGTCAGCAGAGAAGGCCTTCTAGGCTGAGGGCATGGCGCAGGCCCAGGCAGAGGTGGCTGGGTGCTCTGGGGGATGCGAGGGCCCCGGTCTGGGAGAGGGCAGTGTGCTGGGCTCTCTGAGTGGCAGGTGGAGAGGGCTCAGGCCGGCTGGCAGAGGACGCCGGGCAGTGTGCGGACGAGCACGAGTCCAGTTCTCTGCAGCCCTTAGCAGTATTGGCATCATGGTGCCATGGACATGCAGACCCCCGGGGGCTCCCAGACCTGCCTTTTAGCCAGGCCCCCAGTGACTGGCAGCACTTTCAGGGCTGAGAAGCAAAACGTGGCCTTTGAAGTGGGTGGAGGGCAGATTCACCCTCCTGGCTGCCACAGAGCTGCTGCGGGGATAAGGGTGGGGGGTGGGAGGCTGTGGACACCCAGAGCACCCGCTGGGGAGGCCCGGCCCCCAGCAGGGTTGCTGCGGCGGGAAAGGGGGTCTGGGGTGGCCCTGCGTCCTGCCCGGGCCGGCTGCTGCCATCCGAGCTGGCACAGTGTCCGTTTAAGGGAAGGGCTCCCGCTGGCCCACCCAGCCCCTCGTGGCTGCTGGGGCCCGGGGCCTGGAGGGCGATGCTGGGAGGCACCCACCAGCAGCAGGGCAAGGCGAGTGGGAGCCCAGGACGTGGGTTTATTCTCCTCATCTCTGCAGCCCCTGGGGGCCTGAGCCTGAGCTTTTAATTTGCTTCCCTGCCAAGCCTCGTGGTCCGTGACCTTTAGACTCACACTTGGTTCTACATTTCAATCTGCACCCTCGGCCGGGGGCTTTGCATGATGCGGGGGTCTCCACCTGCTGCTGTCCCACTGGGAGTTGCTATGGCCAGCCCATCCCCCACGGGGGGCCGGGGACGTGGGGCCATGGGTGGGGGGCCATGGGCAGGCCCAGAGCACTCAGTTCTGTCCACTTGACAGACTGTGTCAGGACCCGCTCGGGGCCAGGGGCTGGGGGTCAAAGCAGGGAGCACAGGGCGCCTCCACGCCCTTGGGGAGTTTGGTCCCATGTGGAGGTGACTGCATCACCACAGCCATGCCGGCTGGTGGCGGATGTGGCCCTGGTGGTAATTCCAGTGGAAGCCCTGGCTGCCGTGTGCCGGGCACTGCTCAGTTCACCTTCGTCTCGGCCCTGGGGGCCGTGCCCCTGCCAGAAGCACCGCCACAGAGGAGGAGACGAAGAGGGGGCTGAGCCTTTGCCCAGGGTTGCATGTGCTGATGGCCAGGACCCGGCTCTGAACCTGGGACGCGTGACTCCTGCCTCCCTACTGCAGTGGATGGGTGACGAGGGGGTCTCGCCACCCCGGAGTGGGAGAGGGAGTGACCGGGTGCCCACAGGGGATGAGGCTCTCTGGGCAGCAGGAGTAGCTTGGCAAGGGCGTGGCAGTGGGAACAGGCAGGCCCTGGTCTGGGTGGAGCAGGGAGAGGTGCAGGCCACCCGGAGAGCCGGGAGGGACAGGCCTGGGGCCCCAAGCCTGCCGGGGACCCGATCTGCAGTGGTGGGTGGTCACCAAGGGGCCGGGAGCCCCTGAGCACATTTGGAGTGTGATTGTGAGGACACCTCTGGCCACTCCGAGCCGAGTCCGTGCCAGACATGGCAACCCCTCACGGCCACGAAATCCTCTACGTGTCAAGGTCAGGATGCCAGGCTCCGAGGGGCACAAGCCTTTGGGGTTCAGTGGCTGAGCAGACTGGCTGCCGTGGGAGTGGGCTGGTGGGGTGGGGGCTCCGGCGAATCCTGGGGAAAGAGGTTGGTGGCTGCCACGTGGCAGAGTACTTCTGAGACAGGGCATCATGAAGTCCCCAGATTGAATCGGTGAGGTCCCCATTTTACACCGTGGGGTGACCTGCATTTGAATCCTGGCCTAGTCCTGCCCGCCGGAGCCTCAAGGAAATCTGTGCTTCTGTGTGCCTCAGTTTACCCCATCTGTAAAATGGGTGTCATGGTGTTAACCTCCAAGGGGGGTTCTGAGGATTCCTAGAGTCACACATGTCAGACATTTGCCTGGTGCTGTCATGAGGGATGGGCTTAACCAGTGGGGAAACTGAGGCTTGGGGGGTTAGAACCAGGCATTGGGGGGCGGGGGTGGGACAGAACTGCTCTAACCTGAACACACAGCAAGCTGGTTTTTCCAAGGTGGGGGCCCACCTGGGAGGCTGCAGGTGTGATCCAGGTTCTGTTCTGGAAGCTTCCCACCCCACCCCCGGCTCCTGTTCTCACCGCTGCTCCACCTCCCCATGCCCCTGTCCTCCAGCCAGGGATGGCAGCCCCCGATGGAGCTGGGAGAGGCAGGGAGCAGAGTCTCCCCGCAGGCCTCGGAGGGAGACACCATTCTGACCCCTGAAATTCCGGACTTCCAGCGCCCGGAACTGCAAGCCACTAAGTTTCCACTGTCTGCAGCACCCAGTGTGCGGTGGCCCCAGGACACTCCGAGGGCCGCCTCCCCCCTTTCTTAGGGGGCGTGCTGGGTCCTGCCATGAGTGCAAGGGGGCTCTCGCCAGAACTCAGGTCTTCCGGGACCTATTTAAGGCAGATCCGCCGTGCACCTATGGAGCACTTACTGTATGCAGCCCTGTGTTAGCAGTGAGGACACAGGGTGAGCCCGACCCCACCCTCACCTTCCAGGCCACTGAGCCGGACAGAGGGGGGACAAGTCGGTCTTCCACAGAGGGACGCACGAGGGAGGGCCGGGCCCAGCATGGGGCTGAGTGGGTGGGAGGGTTGTGGAAGTCTTTCTGGGCTGTTAGCTGGGAATTCAAGGGGAGCCTGAGCTGGGCAGTGGAGGGCAGTGGGGGTCAGCATGGGCACAGGTGGCCGGGGTGTGGCCAGGCTGGGGGCTGGACCTGGTGGGGGACGCCGGTGCGGTGCCGGGCGGGACAGGCAGGCCAGCCCAGACCACAGAAGGCCGGAGCGCAGGGTGAAGGAGGGTGTGGCTTCCAGCTGCCTGTGGGGGTACACCCGGGGTAAACTTCTGCTTCTCTAGCTTTGGCCAAGAGGGAGGGAGGCAGAAGGGGCTGCACCCTGAGCTGTGCCATGGACCAGGTGCGCTGAGCGGGTGGCCTGTGCGTCTGTACCATCCTGGGTGCGGGCAGGAGGTGCCGAGGGTAGCTGAGCCCTGGGGCCCGTGCAAGCCCCGGGTCCTGGGGCATCTCCAGCAGGGGCGACAACCAGGATTCGGGCTGCCCAGGGAGTGGGCAGCAGGTTCTCCCATCACCCCTGAATGTGTTGATTCCTTTCCTGTCCTGACTGGATTTCCAGAAGCCCTGGGACCGAGGAGAGAGTGCTGGCTTCCCTGTTGCAGAGAGGCTTCCCTCTATATCCCCTCTGCCAGCCAGAAAGAGGGGTGCTAGGGCCCCAAGACCTTGCCAGCTGTGGTCAATTTAGTAGTCTTTTTTTTTTTAGCGAGGGGGTGGGGGGTGGCGGTAGAAGGTCTTACTCTGAATTACGTTCTGTGCCGTTGGAGGGCTGCTGGCTGTGGAAGTCCTGGAATGTTCTGTTGGTTGCCTGGTGACTGGTATGCTCGTGTCTCTGGGTACTGCCAGTCGGCCGAAGCGGCTGTGCTCCCAGGGTTATTGGCCAAGCCCGCCTTTGGAAAGGTCCCATGTCACATGCCAGCATGAGCTCTGGGGGTCCAGTGGCCACCCTTGGCCATTGTCCCTTTTGATCCATCTCCCTGGCTGGCTCCTGAGCTGCTGAAGGGCAAGGCCCCGTGTCTCCCTTGCAGGTGGAGCAGGGAGATGCTCGTGGAGCCGGGCTGAGCCCAGGTCCTCTCGGATGCCGTGCTGCCCTCTCCAGCCACCTGGCGACGGCCATCGGCTCTGCACGCTCCTGGGCAGTGACTGCTCCGGGGAGAGCTTGAGAAGGCCGTGCTGGGGAGGAGGTTGAGGCTGGACCCGAAGGTGTGCGGCAGATGGGATCGAGCCTGGGGACATGGGGATGAGGGTGAGTAGGCCCCCCAGCAGGATGGCTGGGGGCCGCTGCAGGGGGCATCGGGAGCCAGGCTGTGCAGCGGGGTCTCGTGGGCCTGGATCTGCTGCTTCCTGGCGCCCCCAGCCCCTGTCCTCTCAGAGCCCCAGGGCCCTCACCTGAGGATTTGGTCTAACAGTGGGGTTGGCAGTAGAGTGTGGCAGTCACAGCCCCGTACTGGCTTCTGACAGGGCCCCCGGGTGTTTGCGCACCTCGTCCTTATTCCAGGCCCCTGCTGCCTGTGGACCAAGCTCTCCTGGGTCCTGGCGCCCGAGGGTGGAGGTGAGCACCCAGCAGAAGCCTCCACGGCAACTGGGCTCCACCCTGGCTCTTGAGTGGCCTGCAAGAGCCCAGGCCCTGGATTGGGATCCTGGGTGCCCGCTTTGATGGCATCGGGGGCGGAGGTGCTTGGAGGGCCAGGTGCGACGTGACCAAGTTTGCTGCCAGGTACAGTGGCTGCTGACGTGGCTCTCGGGACAGCTCCGCAGGGCGGGGGAGCCCTGGGCGCTTGCGGTAGATTTACGGGCACGCTTGAGCACCTGCAAGGTGCCAGCTCAGAGAGTTGCCAAGCCCTAAACTAGCATTTGCACACTCACTGAGCCTCTTCTGTGTGGAAGGCACCATCCTAGGAATTGGGGAGAGAGTGGAAAACAAAACAGATGAATCCCTGCCTTCCCGGCATTCCAGTGGGAAGAGGCATCCAAGGAACCCAGAAATGAGGATGTGCACACCTATGTACGTTCCTACACACATACGTACATCCTCGGAATTCACCTAGATGTATGCACATACAAGGGTGTCTGTTGTCTGTATATCAGACCTGTGTGTGTTTGCAAAGTGCAGTGGAGAAATAAAACAGAGAAGGGAAGTGTAAGTGTCTGGAAATAGAGGGGAGTTGACATTTTATGGAGGGTGTCCAGAGGAGGACCCTCCCGAAAGGTGACTTTTGAGAAATCCTGTGAGGCAAAGAGCCACAGGGGTATCTGGGGGGACAGCACCCCGGGCAGTGAGCTCGGCAAGTGCAAAGGCCCCGAGGCAGCACCGTGTCGGAATGGGTGAGGCCCCCTGAACACTGCTGGGCAGAAGGGGAGTGAGTGAGAGGCTGCGTGTGGCTGGGGAAGAGGCTGGGGAGGTGATGGGTGGAGGTGTTGGCGAGGGGGTCATTGCTGCATGTGTCCTCAGCCCCCTCGCCACGTTGCTGCCCAGCAGAGTCATCTGAACAGTTCGCTAACTTGGTTTTTTTTTAAATTAAATTCAGTTTTATTGAGATATATTCACATACCATACAGTCATCCATGGTGTACAATCAACTGTTCACAGTACCATCTTATGGTTATGCATTCATCACCCCAATCTATTTTTGAACATTTTCCTTACACTTTAAAGAATAAGAATAAAAAATAAAAGTGAAAAAGAACACCCCAGTCATTCCCTCCCCCATCCCACCCTATTTTTCATTTAGTTTTTGTCCCCATTTTTCTACTCATCCCTCCATATACTAGATAAAGGGAGTGTGATCCACAAGGTTTTCACAATCACACTGTCACCCCTTGTAAGCTACATTGTTATACAATCGTCTTCAGGAGTCAAGGCTACTAGGTTGGAGTTTGGTAGTTTCAGCTATTTACTTCTAGCTATCCCAATACATGAAAACCTAAAAAGTGTTATCTGTAGTGCATAAGAATGTCCACCAGAGTGACCTCTCGACTCTATTTGGAATCTCTCGGCCACTGAAGCTTTATTTTGTTTCATTTCGTTTCCCCTTTTTGGTCAAGAAGATGTTTTCAATCCCATGATGTCGGGTCCAGATTCATCCCCGGGAGTCATACCCTGTGTTGCCAGGGAGATTTACACCCCTGGGAGTCAGGTCCCGCGCAGGGGTGAGGGCAGCGAGTAGTTGCTAACTTGGTTTTGACTCTCTGACCCCATCCCACGTCCCGCAGTTGTGAGAAGCAGCTGCTTTTTATAGATGGAGACGCTGAGTTTGGGGGGAGTCGGACGGCTCAGCCAGGCTCACCTGGGCAAGCCGGGGGCTGCCGGTCAGACCCAGCCGTTCTGGCGACGTGTGGCCTCCGTGGCCAGTGTTCCCAGGGTCAGGCGGCTATTTTTAGTCCTGGCAGAGCAGCAGGAGGAGCCTGGGGCCTCGAGTCCAGCCAAGGATGGAATTGGAAATGTGAAGTTCTGACAAGCAGCAGATAACATGAGCAATTTTCGTCGTCTTTAGTAAATCCAACTTTAACAAAATTGATTGCAGTAAAAATAGATGGCCTTTTCAAAATGCCCAAGGAAAGCTCATGAGCCAAAGGGATTTCTGCTTAAAATAATTTTGACCCAGTTATTAGATAAAAGTCTTTTTCCCTTCCACTGGTTTTCCAGTCTGTGTCCTCAGCACCCCCAGCCAGCGGGCATCTCGAGAAGAGACTCTCTCTTGCCTGCTTTGCTCTAAGCTGTCGACAGCGATCAATAGTGATTCTTCCAAAAGGGACCCTGCGCACATCCCTCAGGGAGCAATTAGAATGAACCCTGACACCTGGTACTGGGGTTGACCCAGGCAGTTATTAGTTTTCTTTTTTCATTTATTCATTTACTTACTCAGCACATTTTATGGAGTACCTGCTATGGCCCAGGGGTGCCAGATGCTGTTGTGAGGAAAGCAGGCCTGGCCCTCTTGTGGAGTTTCAGTCTTGTGTTTCGGTCTTTTGAAGGCTCTCTTGTCCCATCCCTCACGTGGAAATAATCATTCCCAGGTCGGGGGACGCTGGGGGAGTTGACATCAGATCACTGCAAGGAAGCTCTTTGAAACTGGTTGAATGCTGGGCCAAAGGAGAGGGGGATTTGTTCTCTCTTTCTCGGTTATGTGCTGCACTGCGGATGTTCCCTAATTGTGCCACCATCCATCTGAAATGCGATTTTTCTCCTTTGCTTCTAAATTAGACTGCTACCAGGTGAAAGAGTGTGGTGCCGATCGTCGTGGAGTTTTTAAGATGCTGATGGATTGTGATCCAAGGGTGTCGATGGTCGTCGTCATCTGCAACGTGAAATGCACTTTCTCCCCAAAACAGTGCTTTCTTGTGCATTGGCAGCGGAGAGACAAAATTCTAATTTAACTCATGGTGGGGATGAAGAGGCTACATTGCAGAGGCTAAATGAGATTATTGCAAAGTACTGTTTAATGAACCAGATGTACTCAAAAGAATAAACAATGATTTTTATTAACTTCGGATGCTGGTGCTTGAGGAAAAACAGATTTAATTAGAAGAGATTGTGGTGGTAGAGGGAGGCTTTTTGTGTCATTGAAGGGGGATTTCTGAGTAATACGTATGGATTTAAATGTAGCTGGTGATGTGCTTTGCTATGAATAGAACAAATCCAGACCGAGCCAATCAATTAGAAAAATATATGATGCTGCCAGTTCTGTTAAGCCCTTGCACAGGCGGGAAGACAGCTGGGGGTGGGGGAGAGGCACGGGGCGGATGGTTCCTTGCATTGGCCACTGCGTGGCACTGTCAGCCTAGAACAGCTCGGTTGCTCTGTGTGTGGGGTGGGTGTGGTGCATGGGGCGGGAGTAGGGGATGGAAGGAGGAGTCTGGAACAGTTTCGGGAAGGAGTGTCTGTCATCAGCTGTCTGTGCTAGTAAGTGTTTTGATTAGGACCCTGGAATACTGTTCCAGCGACTGGATTTGAATCCAGCTCTTTACTTAACTAGCTCAGTGCTTTCCTTCTTTTGCCTCCTGCACCCTCCCTGGAGTGCATGGCTTGC
>PVKY010007598.1:0-14775 GCA_004027775.1 Bradypus variegatus
GAGGTTGGCAAATTGAACAAGTTACCTCCTCTGAGTTCTGTCTGTTTTTAATTCCTTTCTGCACTGAGTTCTGAATGCTTCTTCTGCCACCAATATCTACAATTGTCCAGCTTCTGAGCTCCCAGAGACCCTCCCTCCACTGCCAGCCTGTCAGGGAATAGTCTAAACCCTGAAGCCTACACCCAACTGAAACCGCTAAATTTGTAAAGTCACAAAAAACTCGATTCTTGGATCCAGATCTTTCTGGAAATACCGTAACTGTGTGGGGGTGGGTAAGTGGGAATTTAAAGCAGCGTCTTCCACAGATTGATATGACCAGAGAACCCAGTTCAGAATTTCTTTAGAATTTTGTGCTCAGTGGTTTAAAATTCTGGAATAAGAGATTTAGAAAAGACATGCCCTCCCCCTCTCCAGTGCAGCCTTGGCCCCTGATACCATTGCCCCCAGATTGTGATTTTCAGCTTCTGCAGAAATAAAATGGTGCTGAATGTTTTTTGCTTTTCTACTTTTTTTATTTTGCTTTTCTACTTTTGAATTGATTGAGATATTTGATTTGCAGGGAAGAGTGTGTGCATCATCAGAAAACATACTGTCTAGATTCTAGAGCATGTTCTAAAGGTTACCTGATTCCAGCCATTCATTGCCATTTGGGCTGTTTTCAAAATGGGAACCTTGTAGATGACTGAAAACAATACGAAATAATTCTTGTCTATAGACATGCAAATGAATTCTGACCCGCAGAGGGACAATCCTGCTTCCAGTGGTAAAGCCAATTTTTCATCTCTTTGTTGATTCATTCCAACATTCCTTTACTAAGCAAACTCGGTTAATGAGTTTTTTAAAAATCCTTAACCCATGTTCATTTTATGAAGTCCAAAAAATTATCCCTTAGCAGATGAATTAATAATTCACGTCCAGACTCTGTTTATTTTCTTTATGTTTAGTTAGATTATTTAGCCTCAAGTGACAGGTGATGAGGTTGAAAAAGGAAGACTGAACGTAGATGGGTGGAAAGGTAGACTGTGGGTGAGGGTTTCCATTCCCTGTAGCTCCAGCCAAGACACATTATGTTCAACTTAATCTTTACTTGAGTATCAATGAACCTAAAATTTGCTTTGCTAAAATGTGTAATTGTGCTGAATAATTCTACTTCTTCATGCGCATCTTCCTGCTCTTAGGCTTTCACATTTACCTTCCCTACTTTAATGGATGTTTGCAGTGGGCTGTGCAGAAGAGTAAAAAGCACCTGGGCTTTGGAGTCTGACAGACTCAGATGTGGAGGCACAGAAGGTCCCCTGGCTTGATAGATTATACAGTGAGCCCATTTCCAAGCTCCGGATGTCTGAAGGCAGACACTGGGCTAGGAAAAGGCCAAACCTTTTCATGTCTGAAGGCGGACTGCAATTTAGATAAGGGAATAGTCTCTGAGCTCTTGCTGGGCTCCTTCCGTGCTCCTATCTCCCGCCCCCACTGTTTCCCATCTAGCCCCAAAGAAATTGTCCCTTGAGATTAAAGATATGTAAATACACCTTATGGCTTTAGAAAAAATGTACCCTCTCTGAGATACCTGAAAACAGTCACGTAGGAAACTACCTTGTATGCTATAAAAACCTGTAGAAATGAGTAGAATAAAACTTTTGCATGAACACTAGGACAGAGTGTGCTCCCCTTCTTTCACACTCAGACCAATCTCTTAGACCCCTCACAAATTGTCTGTCAGACCTGGGACAAGTTACTTCACACTTCTAAATCGTTCCTTCACCTGCAAAAGGCAGATGAGAGTTTTACCACTCAGAGCGGTTCTGAAGAGGGCACCCGGCCCCCAATAATGTTCTCAGGGACATTTATTTCCTCCCACTGTAGCTTTTTCCTGAGCATTATAGAGCACACATGCCTGAACTCATCTGTGACTAACAGATGTGAGGACTGATGACACAGACACAAAAAAATCTCAGAACAATGGGTAGCTACTTTTACATACTAATTTTCAAGCAGATCAGATATATTTACTAAATCTTTGTAACTCTGTATAAATTAGTATTCTTATCCATTTCAGTAACAGTCAGTTTGAAGGAAAACACCTTTAGTAATTAGATAAATATGAGATTAATTGGAATATGTTATGTAGTGGGGAAAAAAACAACCTTTAAACAAATTCCATAATTGGTCAGATTGTTTCAGAGGTTCTAATTTCAGGGTCTTACTGATCAAGTTATGTTTTTTGGTTATCTATGCTATCACTAATATTTTTTTCTGATACAGGTATTATGCACTTATCTTTGAAATATTATGCCATTTTTCTCACTTTCCCCCTTTAAGGAAAGGTTAGAAACATAGTAAATGTATAGCAGCAATTCTACAGGATTGCCAGAAGATGGTTTCAAGAGAATTACCTTTTAACAGAGGCTCAATTCCTTTTTGACTCTTTGAGAAAGAGTTCTGACAACTGGGTAAATCCTAACCCTGACCCTGCTACTTTTACTCACAGCAACATTTTGCTTCTCCTTTTTGATTCAACTCTATAAGCTTGGGAAAACCACAAGATGTGGACCCTTTACTAGGCAATTGCATTTGCCTCTATTTTTTTTTTAATTCCAGATAAATATTTGTAAATTTGACAAATGAAAACTCACCAGGTAGTTCAAGATAAAGGTTTTTTGTCTGTCAAGTGCAAATAATGGAATTACCCTTTTTTGGGTATAGTCAACTTTAATTCAGATCGGATAGTACAGTATTTTGCATTCCAGCAGCATTAGCAAACTGGAACAGTTATCAAGATGCAACAAGGAGCCGTTGTAAATTCCCAGGGCTGGGTGACAATGAGTAATTATCTTAGAGATTGAGTTGGTCCTGATTTCCTGGTGATGGCAATTGGTGTCTGTTCCGGGTTGCTAATGCTGCCATTATGCAAAATACCAGAAATGGATTGGCTTTTATAAAAAGGGTTTATTTGGTTACACAGTTATGGTCTTAAGGCCATAAAGTGTCCAAGGTAAGGCATCAACAATAGGGTACCTTCACTGAAGGATGGCTGATGGTGTCTGGAAAACCTCTTTAGCTCAGAAGGCACGTGGCTGCCATCTGCTTGCTCCCAGACTGGGTTTCAAAATGGCATTCCCCTAAATGTCAGTGTCAGCTTCCAATGGCTGTCTTCAAAATGTCTCTGTAAACTGCAGCTCTCCAAATGTCACTCTCAGTTGCTCTCTGAAATGTCACTCTTAGCTGCTCTGAGTTCCTTCTGTTTGTCAGCTTTTTATATGGCTCCAGTGATTTAATTCAGATTCACCCTGAATGGGTGGGGTACCACCTCCATGGATATTATCCAACCAAAGATATTACTCACAGTTGATTGAGTCACATCTCCATGGAAACACTCAATCAATAGGTTCCAACCTAATCAACACTAATACGTCTGCCCCACAAGATTGCATCAAAGAACATGGTGATTTGGGGGACATGATACATCCAAATTGGCACAGTGTCTGTTTACACCGAATCACTCACCCAGCAATGGGAACCTCCAGACTTCCCCACCATCTGGGCTGGGGTCTCTGCCATCTTAGAGTCCTTTGCTCTGTGTTCTCCACCACTGTGTCAGAACAAGACATAGTCTGTTTGGTGGCAGAACTTGATGCTCTCTGCTCATCCACCTCTTCATTGCATAAGAATACTTTTCGGCAGTAAATATAGACCAAGGGGAGAACTTTGTCATAGGATTTGTTGACTTGTACAATGTGTATTGTCAGCAGTGAAAACAGTGGTCAGGCCTAATAACTGCTTGGAGGCCTTTGGCTCACCCAGGGTCATGCAATGTGATTGGGATGGATAAACATGTGTGGGTTGAAATGTGAAAATCTATATAAAGGGGCAGTTTTTGATCTATTGCTTTATTTCTGTAAATATTAGTTTAATTCTCAAAGTAATACTATAAGTATTAAAACTTCCATTTTAAAGAAGAGAAAACAGAGGCTCAGTGAAGTTGAGTACTTTGTCTTAGGGGAATAGTTTGTGTGGTCGGTGACCATCATCAATAGCCCCCTCTCAGGACTCATGTGCCATATCCTCCATCAAGAGGTAGAATTTCCCCTTTTCTTGCAAAGCCTGCACACTGCACATGGTAGCTCTGATTGGAATAGAATAGAATAGAATAGAATAGAATAGAATAGAATAGAATAGAATAGAATAGAATAGAATAGAATAGAATAGAATAATTAAATCCATTTTCCTTCTCTTAAAAAATAAGCATTTTATTTTGGAATAATTTTAGATTTACAGAAAAATGGAGAAGATGATACAAATGGTTTCCATTTATCCCACATTCAGTTTCCCCTAATATTAACATGTTAGCATGGTACATTTGTCACAATTAATGAGCCAATATTGATGCATTATTAATGAAGTCTGCAGTTTATTCAGATTTCTTTAGTTTTACCTAATGCCCCTTTCTGTTCCAGGGTACCATTCAGGAAACCACATCACATTTAGTCATCATATCTCCTTAGACTCCTCTTGGCTGTGACAGTTTCTCAGCCTTTCCTTGTTTTCTATGATCTTCACAGTTCTGAGGAGTACCAAATCAAGTATTTTGTAGAATGTCTCAGTTGGGATTTGTCTGATGTTTCTTTCATCATTAGGCTGGAGTTAATGGTTTTGGGGGCAGGGCTATCACTGCTGATGATGTTCCATTTTCTTTTTTAACTAGGAACTATAAATTAAAAAATAATTCCTTCTGTTCTTCTTTTCCCTTGCTATTAAATTTAAGGGTCATCAATGTAGTCAAATTTGCCATGAATTCCAGATTTCACAGGATGTCAGGATGGGTTGACATCACGTAGCAATCATGGACTGGTACAAGAGAGGCCCTTTAGCAACACCTCCAGCTGCAATTGCTGGACATAATTTGGCTATCTTCCACCAAAGTTCATTTGTGATTATTCAAGGGATAATCAGATCACATGAATGAGTGGGTCATATTTGGATAAAGAGGAAGGATGATGGTGCCTGTGTAGGTGGGCCAATGGAAGAATATTATTGGTATCTCATGGTGGCTGACTGGTTCAGAACGTTTTCTACTTCCCTGGGAATAGTCCTTCATGGACAGTCATTGGCTCACAGCCACCAGGGCTGTTCTATGTGCCTTTCTGGCCTCAGTGGTATCAGGTGGGACATTCAGATATCCTCTCTTGGAATTTGAAACTTTGAAGGTGAGCCGGTTTGAATGTATTATGTCCCCCAAAACACCATGTTCTTTGATGTAATCTTGTGTAGGCAGATGTATCAGTGTTGATTAGATTATAACTCTTTGAGTGTTTCCATGGAGATGCACCCCACTCAACTGTGGATGATGACTCTGATTGGATAATTTCTGTGGAGATGTTACCCCACCCATTTAGGGTGGGTCTAAATTAAATCACTGGAGCCATATAAATGAGCTGACAAACAGAAGGAACTCAGTGCAGCTGTGAGTGACATTTTGAAGAGCAACTGAGAGTGACATTTTGAAGAGGAGCTATAGCCAAGAGGGACACTCTGAAGAATGACCAGGAACTGAGAGAGGAGCTGCAGATGAGACAGTTTGAAGATGGACATTGAAAGCAGACTCTTGCTCTGGAGAAGCTAAGAGAGGACAAACACCCCAAGAGCAACTGAAAGTGACATTTTGAAGAGGAGCTGTGGCCTAGGGAGGAAAGTTCTGGGAGAAAGTCATTTTAAAACCAGAACTTGGAGCAGATTCCAACCATGTGCCTTCCCAGCTAACAGAGGTTTTCCAGACACCACTGGTCATCCTGCAGTGAAGGTACCCGATTGTTGATAAAATGTTGGACATTTTATGGCCTTAAGACTGTAACTGTGTAACCAAGTAAATCCCCTTTATAAAAGCCAGTCCATTTCTAGTGTTTTGCATTCTGGCAGCATTGGCAAACTAGAACAGAAGGGCAAGACATAGAGTCTGAAGACTATTGGAAAGAAGCCATATTTGTGGCCATGACCTTAAGGGAAGGCCTATGAACGCGTGCTTCTGAGGTCTTTGGAGTTGTCCTGGTTAGGGCCTTCCCAGGGACAGATAGTTCAACATGTTCTTTGACTGGGTGAGATGTCATGGAAAGCTTTCCATAAATCCCCCTTTTTGGGGGGGCTTAAATTAGCCTGTTGTATTTTAACCAAAGGAAATTTAACTACTCTATCTGGTATCCTAGGCCCTCTGTATCTATCCTAGCCTTACTTTGTCCCACTCTTAAGCATGATGCCTATAATCTAACCCTGTTGGTTTCCCTATTACCATTTTCTTCAGTTCTGTGTATGCAATCATGTGTTTCCAGTGCCTACTGCCAGATCCATCATTTGAAAGCCAAAATCTGGTATTCCATTTCATACTAAAGATAGCCAATGGCTTTCCATCTATAGAGTGTATTCCAGTGTTAACTTTAACTTGCATTTTCTTGGCACTGATGAGGTTGGGCTCCCCTCCACCCCAAGCATGTAATGTGTTTAATAGCCATTTTGTTTCCCCTGGAATGAAATACCTGTTTATGCATTTTGCTGATTTTCCTGTTGCACATGTCCTTTTCTTATTGATTTACAGAAGTTCTTAATGTGATCTGGATAATTCGTTGTTTATATGTGTTCCAAATGTTTTCTCCAAGTTCATGTCCATTTTTTTTACTTTTTAATAGTGTCTTTGACAAATTTAAGTTTTAAATTTTAATATAGTAGTATTTATCTATCTTCCTTTACAGTTGCTGTTCTTTTTAAAGTCTTTTTAAAGAAATTTCTCTCTCTTTCTCTAATATGTCAAAAGGTTAACAATTGTTGATTCTAATTGAAGGTGCATGGATGTTCACTGAAAAACTCATTTAATTCTTCTATAGGTTTGAAATTTTCAAAGTAAAAAAATTAGAGGGAAAAAAAGTACTTTCCCATCCCAAGATCATAATGGTAGTCTGTTCTGTTATTTTCTAAATGCTTTAAAGTTTCCACCCTGTCTTAGTTTTCCAGATCTGCTATGAAGATTACCACACAATACATTGACTTAAACAACTAACATTTATTGTCTCACGGTGTTCCAGTTTATTTAACGCTGCTGGAATGCAAAAATACCAAAAATGGATTGGCTTTTATAAAGGGGGTTTATTTGGTTACCCAGTTACAATCTTAAGGCCATAAAGTGTCCAAGGTAAGGCATAAGCAATAGGGTACCTTCACTCGAGAAAGGCCATTGGTGTCCGGGAAACCTCTGTTAGCTAGGAAAGCCCGTGGCTGGTGTCTGCTTGCTCCCAGGTTGGGTTTCAAAATGGCGTTCTCCAAAATGTCAGTGTCAGCTTCCAATGGCTGTCTTCAAAATATCTCTCTCAGATGCAGCTAGCTATGAGCAACTTCTGTCTGAGCTTTTATATGGCTTCAGTGAACTAATCAAGGCCCACAATGAATGGGCAGGGCCACAACTCCATGGAAACATTGAATCAGAGGTTACACCCTAACCAAAGGTGTCACTCACGGTTGGGTGGGTCACATCTCCATGGAAACAACCTAATCCCAATGTCCCACAAGATTGGATTAGAGAGCATGGCTTTTTTCTGGAGAACACAATATATACAAACCAGCACTCATAGTTTCAGGAAATAAAGTCCAACATCAAGTTCTCAAGAGGCCAGGCTTTCTCCTGGAGTTGGTGACATTCTTATGCCATCTTGCTGCAATCCTTGGGACTCCTTGACTTGCATCTCTGCCTCAGTTATATGGTCTCCTCCTGTGGCTTTCTCTGACTGACTGCATCCCAATTTTCCCTCTGTATAGGCTTCAGAGACCTACCCTGATTCAATTTGGCTACACCTTAATGAATAATAACAGCCTCAAAAGGTCCTATTTACAAATGGATTCACACCAACAGGAACGCTGTTTAAGATACAAACATGTCATTCATGAGTACATCTCCCAGGTCCCAATCCTCAGTGTGACTTTTTTTTTTAATATAAGGTATAAGGCAGGAATCAGTTTCATTTTTTCATTGGAAAACCCTTGTTCTAGTCCCATTTATTGAATGGTTCATTCCTTCCTGTCTTATCTGTAATGTTACCTCTGTCCTATGCTGGATTTCCTTAGAGTATGAGGTCAGTTTGGGGCTCTCTAATCTCACTCTTTGATCTATTTTTCTAGCCTGCACTCAGACTCTTCAGTCTTCTAGCTATGGTAAGTCAATGACACCAAGTCTTGTTCTTCTGCAGGAATATCTTGAATATATTAGGGCCTTTGAACTTTTTGTATATGCTTCAGATTATGCTTGTCAAGTTCCACAAAAATCCTATTAGAATTTACTGAATTGGATTAAATCTACAGATCTATTTGGGAAAACCAGACATCTTTAAAATATCGGGTTTTTCTATTGATGTACATGGTACTCTCCATTTATTTATGTGTTATGTTACTTAACATCTGTCAATAAAGTCATAATTTTGACAAACACCTCTTTTTAGATTAATTTTTAAATACCTTATACTTTTCAGTTGGTTTTATAAATGGATAAATAGTATTCAAGAAATATTTTCAGTATATTTAAGAAACATTTTCTTGCTGTTGATTTATAGACATATTACTGTTCTTATAGCTACAACCTTGCTGAATTATCTTATATTGTTAATAATTTGTCTGTAGATTCTTTGGGGTTTTCTATGAAGATAATCATATCATCTACAAATAATGATTTTTTTCCTCCCTTTTTGATCCTTATGCTCGTTGTTTCATGATCTTGTGTAATTGTCCTGCCTTAGACATTTTATTAAATGGAATGGTTTCTTTGTAAAATTTGCTTAGCTGTCATTGATAGTCTTGTGTTTACATTATATTCTTTTATTTCTTTCAATAGAGTAGTCATTTTATACTTCTATATTTCATTGAAACCAAGATGTCACTGATTATAAGTAACACCACTCTTTCGTGTACCTCTAAAAAAGATAAAAGGCTCTCTCTGTGACACATAAGTGTCCTTATAGTCCCCCTTTGTAGAATAATCCTTTTTCTTTTTCATTCAATATCTTGAAGACATGCAGATTCTTACCCATCTTTGTATCCTGACCCAATATCTAGCACTCTTTCTTGAATTTTTTCTGTAATCTGAATCAGTGTATACATTTTCAAATAGTAGTATGGAAAATCAGAGAGCTAGAATGATTAACTCTGATATTATTCAAAATTCAAAGGAAATTCAAGGTGGGACACAATATAATGTATCTCAGTTATACAGGTTATATAATAATTTCTGTAATTCTATTTTGTCCATCCATAACACTTCTCTTTGAGTTCCAAGCCAATGTATCAGATATCAGGGACATAAAAATGTTTCCATGTTACTCACTATCAGAAGGATATGGCCCTTCAATTGTGTGTCCAGAGATGGTGATAAATTGCTCTGAGTAATACCCCTTCTCCAACCTCATCAACCTACCAACCATGGTTAACATTATGAAACAATAGGGAGATTCAGGTATAGTACAAGGATATGAAAATGGAGTAAAGGGAATAGAGCTAAGAGGCCCACATATGGGTAAACGCTGTTCTGTGGCCCCAGCTGGGCCCAGTGAGCCTACCTTGGTGACCCAGCCCCACCTTGACTCTCTCTGGTGTTGCCAATGACCCAGAAGGGCTGTCTCCTCTTTGACCCTACCTCGATCTGGCTGCCCTGTAGCCATCAATTCCAGGATCACTTAACTCCTGCAGCAGTGACCCCCTGGCATCCTCCTGTGCCAGCACCATCAGCTGTCCTTCCTGTCCTTCCTGTCCTTCCCAAGTGCAGGGAGATGTGCTAGGTCCCTTTCACTCCACATGGGATCTCTCAGAGTCAGCTCATCAGTCAAATAGGCCATCCCAGGAAAAAGATACTTGTCAACTTACCCTTTCTACCTCTACTCTTCTTTATCTTCTCATATGCTCTTGAGTCAGAAGGCATCCATATTCCCCTTTCTTGTATGGCATTCCTTCTTAGATGAAGTCTGTGAGGCCTGGTTCTTAATATATTAATGAGATCTTTAAAAATTTTTTAATTTATCTTCTAAAATTTAGCAATATTATTAGAGCAAATATTTCCAATAAAGATCTAAATGAGAGAGAGAGTTCTAGATACTTTTCTGAATATTGGAATAAATAATGACAAAGAAGTAGCCATTTGTCATGTGCCCTGGGTCAATAATCATCATCCCCCCCTCAAGATGGTACATAAGGGGCTCCCCACAGAAGGAGGCATCAGACCCCCCTCACTTCTGACTCCTCTCCCCTCACTCACCCGAGTCCTCTCTACTCACACCATGGGTTGCTGTGGCTGTGGAAGTTGTGGTGGCTGCAGCGGTGGCTGCGGCAGTGGCTGCGGTGGTGGCTACAGCGGTGGTGGCTGCGGTGGTGGCTGCAGTGGCTGTGGCAGTGGCACCACCTGCGGGTGCTACGGGGTGGGCTGCTGCTCTGCCTGCTGCCCCTGCTGCTGCGGCTGCTGTGGGGGCTGCTGCAGCACCCCCGTGGTCGTCTGCTGCCGCCGCTCCCGCAGCTGTGGCTCATGTGGCTGTGGCTGCGGAAGGTGCTGCTGCCAGCAGAAGTGCTGCTGCAAGAAGCAATGCTGCTGCTAGGCGGCCGCCCGGTCTCCGCCTCTACGGCGAGAGGTGCTGGGACCTGCTCTCTCCAGTTGGTAAGACTCCTCCATCCATCACGTCTCCTTCTCCTCCAAGACCCCCTACTTGGTATCACCTGGGTGTCCTGCGACTTAATCTGTAATTATCGCTGGCATTTGGACTCGGCGTCCCTCTCTCTTGACCCAAAGGTTTCAAACCTTCTCATTTGAAAACATTCTGAACAAACAGGAAATGACCATCACAAAGATGCAAAGCCCAGCTCAACCCCGCTGGGTTCAGCACCTGGAGATCAGCCCCCCGCACTGAGACCAGCCAAAGGGGTCACGATTCTGGGTGTTCTGTCCCATGGGATGTTCTGAGAGTTCTGCCCGATGGCCTTCCAACTTTGCCTGTCTCCCGGTGTCTCTGTGCACGCTGTTCCCCCCACCCCCATTTCTAATACTGTTGTTTTCAGTCATCTCATAGCTACTGCCCAAGTTTTCTAATAAAACAAAGTAAACCACCCTAAGTGGATCTTTTTCTATTATGGTATGTCAGCAGGTCTGTGTCAGAGATTTCTCTCTTCTTGATCAAGGTGAATGATAAGGAAGCAATGATAGCAAGGCAAGCTCAGGGCTGTGGGTGGGCCCCTTCCACCCAATGGGCACCTTTCCATCTCCTAGATTGGCTTTTCCCTCAGGCCTTTCAACAGGCAGCCGTGGGTGTCTTCCCCCCAAAACTCCTTGATGTTGCTTAGTTGTCAAACGGTGTCCCAGGACTCTTCAGCTACAACTTCCTTAAACGATGTCTAAATATTTTTCATAAGTTGAGCCCTAAATATAAACAAAAGGTAGGCTCAAACAAGGGGGAGCCATGAACTTTTTCTCCTTCATCTCAGAATTCATTATTCTCTTGCCATTTCTATCTCCTTATTTCTGTTATGAAGCTTTTGGGAGAGGGGGAGTTTGTTGTTTCAGAGCTGTTCTATGTACAAACCAAAGCATTGAAAATATTTCTCCATAAGGTATACCAATATGTCACCAAAAAACAAAACAAAACAAACAAAAAACAAAACTGATACCTTACAATGCAGACCCATTTTCTCATCTTTTCTTCTAACTTTATTAAAAGTGAAAAAATTACAGAGGCGTGCAAAGTGGCTGCCAAGGGTACAAAGAAGATTTTTAGTGCTTTTTTAAGAGAAACATTTTCCTCTACTGATACATTCGAAAGAGCAAAGCAACTGTGATCAACCTACTTAGTAAAATGCCATTTGGCTGGATCCGACATCTTGGGATTCAGAACATCTTCTTGACTAAAAGGGGGATGCAAAACAAAACAAAATCAAGTTTCAGTGGCTGGGAGATTTCAAATGGAGTTGAGAGGTCACTCTGGTGGGCATTCCTACACACTATATAGATAACCTTTTTTAGGTTTTAATGCATTGGAATAACTAGAAGTAAATACCTGAAACTATTAAACTGCAACCCAGTAGTCTTCACTCTTGAAGATGATTGTAGGGCAATGTAGCTTACAAGCGGTGACAGTGTGATTGTGAAAGCCCTGTGGGTCACACTCCCTTTAACCACTGTATGGATGGATGAGTAGAAAAAGGGGACAAAAACTGGGTGAAAAATAGGGTGGAAGGGGGGGATGATTTGCGTGTTCTTCTTTACTTTTAATTTTTACTCTTATTCTTGCTTTTTCTGGTATAAGGAAAATATTCAAAAAATAGATTGGGGTGATGAATGCACAACTGTATAATGGTACTGTGAACAGTTGATCGTACACCACAGATGATTGTATGATATGTGAATATATCTCAATAAAACTGAACTTAAAAAATAAATTAAAAAATGCCATTTGGAACCTTCACTGGGAGTGACAGAAATCAACTACTCACTCTTTTAATTATACTGACTGTGAATGCCAAGTGAACTGACCAAAGCATTTGAGACTATTTGTATTATATTACTGATAAAGCAAGCTGCTTTGCCGTGGTTGGTTATCAAATATAAACACAAAAACGAAGAGCAAACTTACTTGTTCTCAATGAGCAATTAATCTGAGCCACGTATTCAGTGTCACTACTAAGGATTATGCTTCCATTAGCCAATCTTTGTGGGGCCTTATGTTCTATTCAACACCTGAAGTTTCAAAATAAAATCCTCTTTATTTAAACTAATAGTTCTAAGGGGGAGTGGTGCTGTCCCTCGGGGAGCTTGGAAATTTGTGGGGGCGATGTTGGTTGTCACGATGAAGGGCTGCTTCTGGCATCTCCTGGACAGGGGAAAGGATGCTGCATCCTGTTACACGGGACAGCCCTGTAACTGGGAAGTTAGGATTTAAGGGGTGATTACAATTACTGAATCATTGTATAGATATTATATAGATATTCCTTTTTCTTTCTGGTATATTAGCATAGACAGAGGGAAATACCTGAAATCTCTGAACTGTAATCCAACTGCCTTGATCTCTGATAATGATTGGATAGCCTTGATCTTGTGCCCTTGTGATTGTAAAAACCTTGTGACTGACCCTCATTTGTACCCATTTTATCCAGTTTTTCAACTTTAGAGTCTTACAATCACTGAAACGAGCTCCTAGTGTTTATTAATGAAAGGCCTTGGGTCAGTCCAGAACTAACCAACCCCAACTCCAAAGTTATCTTGATAACAAACTGGATCTAACCAAAATGGGCCAGCCCGCCATGCCCGGTAGCTTAGACTGTAACCTGTAAGTGACCCATATCTCATTATGATATTCCCATACTCATGTTAAGGCCACCATTTTCTCACATACATTCTGTGACTAGGCATGTAACCAATCTGCACATACTCATTAATTAGATCATCTAGAGCCATTGTGCTCATTATCCTAAACCTGCCCATCTTTTGATGCTGTGGAACTATCAGAATTACTGCAGTTTGAGGAGACAGATTTTTAGGCTGATAGGCCAGCTGATCTCCTGCTTTGAGCCTAGCAATAAACTTTCTCCCTTTGAAACCCCAATGTCTCAGGAATTGGTCATCTGAGCACACTGAGCAGAGAATCCACCACTTTTGATCGGAATCAGCCCCACACAACGAAGGCCTGTTTTGTGATTTATGTGATTTTCAAACGTCTTTTGGGCACTCAGTAAGTGAAACCTCTGTGTATAATTACAGAGCCTATAACTTATTCCACTTGACATAGAACACAGAGTCTTGTTTTTTTACGCATGGGATTGATATATGCTGAATTTTCTAGGAAAATAACCACCATGTAAATTGAGGAACATTTGTATTGTGGTTGGTTGGGAACTTCATCAAGAGTGGTTCTTAATTTCAGAGAATCGTGACACTGGTGGCAGCATGTAAGGTATCTGAGTCACCAATGAAGCCCACCTGCCTCAGCCTTACTCTGCAGTGGTCACTGACGCAGTGATTCCACGTACAGATTTCTGCTTGTTGTTTAGTTGAATCCATTTACACATTGAAATATATACTATTTTAGCATGTATTGCATCTATTTCTCCTTTATTGTATTGATTTTTTTTAATGATTATATATATGGTTATGTTATATTATCTTTGAAATTTGTTCCAGGACAGTAAAGGGAATGCTACAGCAAAATGCTTCTTGTAACAGTGGGTCTAAGTGATGGGAACCACTGTTTTCTCTTTTGGAATTGTTTTGAGATGGTCTCCACTGAAATTCAGGAAGAGACCTAGATTACTTAGACCACACTTTTTCTCCTTCTTATAGAATCTCTGATAAATGATGCCTATTTTAATAAGTCCTGGGGATGGGAATCTTTATCCTCTGACTAGTGAAGACTAGATGATTAAACCCAACAAGGGTTTAATCTCAGGACATCATCCAGTACCCTCTGCTCTTGAAAAAGGGTCACATTAATTCCTAGAAAAATGAAAAAGCTGGTAGAGTCTAGGAATCCATACACAGATCCTGAACAACTTAATAAATCATTGCCGGTCACCATGAGCTATCTATGATTGACTGATTGTCTTTTTAACTAGAAATTGGAGGATGGTTCACTTAGCAGAGGATTAATAGGCAATGTGACTCTGAGGAAAAGATCCCATAGAGGTTGCTGATGACTTGGACATTTGTTATTTATCTTTTCTTCTGTTTTTCTTTGACAACATCCTTTTACCCTTGCTAGTCATTAGACTCACCTGGGAGCT
>PVKY010007599.1:0-14770 GCA_004027775.1 Bradypus variegatus
GTACCTTCACTGAAGGATGGCCAATGGTGTCCAGAAAACCTCTGTTAGCTGTGAAGGCACGTGGCTGGCTTCTGCTCCAAAGTTCTGGTTTCAAAATGGCTTTCTCCCAGGACGTTCCTCTCTAAGCTGCAGTTCCTCAAAAATGTCACTCTTAGTTGCACTTGGGATATTTGTTCTCTCTCAGTTTCTCTGGAGCAAGAGTCTGTTTTCAACAGCCATTTTCAAACTGTCTCTCATCTGCAGCTCCTGTGCTTTCTTCAAAGTGTCCCTCTTGGCTGTAGCTCCTCTTCAAAACATCACTCACAGCTGCACTGAGTTCCTTCTGTTATGTCAGTTCATTTATATGGCTCCAAAGAACAAGACCCACCCAATGGGTGGACCAACACTCCTTGGAAATTATCAAATTAGAGTCATCACCCACAGCTGGGTGGGGCACATTCCAAAGAAACACTCAAGGAATTACAATCTAATCAACACTGATTACATCTGCCTACACAAGATTACATCAAAGATAATGGCATTTGGGGGGGCACAATATATTCAAACTGGCACAGACAGAAAAAAACAAAAACAAACATCACCTCAGTTGATGGAGAAGAGGCATGTGACAAAATCCAGCACCTCTTCATGATAAAAACATTTAGAACACTAGGAACAGAAGGAAACTTCCTCAGCAAGATAAAGGGCATACAAGAAAAGCCCACAGCTAACATGCGACTTAATGGTGAAAAACTGAAAGCTTTCCCACTAAGATCAGGAAAACAAGACCAGGATGGTCACTGGGGGTTCTTGCCAGAGCTATTAGGCAAGAAAAAGACATAAAAGGGACCCAGACTGGAAAGGAAAAAGTGAAACTTCCCTATTTGCAGATGACACGATCTTACATGCAGAAAATCCTGAAAAATTCCCATCAAAGGTCCTAGAGCTAATAAATGAATTAAGTAAAGTGGTGGGGTAAAGATCAACACCCCAAAATCAGAAGTGTTTATGAACAGTCGGAAGAAGAAATCAAGAAAAAACTCTGTTCACAATAGCAATTAAAATAATCAAATATCTAGGAATAAATCTAACCGAGGATGTAAAGGACCTGTTCACAGAAAAACATGGCTAAAAAAAATCTAAGAAGACTTAAATAAGTGGAAGGACATTCTGTGTCGATGGATTGAAAGACTTCATAAATATTATTAAAATGTCAGTCCTACCCAATGCAATGTATAGGCTCAACACCTATAAATCCCAATAAAAATCCTAATAACCTTTGCAGAAATGGAAAAGCCAATCATCAAATTTATATGGAAGGGTAAGGGGCCCTGAATAGCTAAAGACATTTTGAAAACGAAGAATGAAGTTGGAAGGCTCACATTTCCTGATCTTAAAATTTATTACAAAGCTGCAGTACTCAAAACAGCATGGTACTGGCACAAGGAAAGACATATAGACCAATGAAATTTAATTGAGAGCTCAGAAATCAACCCTCCCATTTATGGCCAAATCATTTTTCACAAGGGGGCAAAGACTGCACAATTGGGAAAGAATAGTCTTTTCAACAAATGGTATTGGGAAAACTGGATGTCCATATGTCAAAGAATGAAGGTGGATCCTTACTTCACAACATAGAAAAAATCAACTCCAAATAGGTCAAAGACCTTAAGAGCTAGGGCTATCAAACTCCTAGAAGAAAATGTAGGGAAGCATCATTAGGACCTTGTGTTAGGCCATGGTTTCTTACACTTTACACCCAAAGCACAAGTAACAGAAGAAAAAAAACAGATAAATCGGACTTCATCAAAATTTAAAACTTTTGTGCCCCAAGGGACTTCGTCATGAAAGTAAAACAACAGCCTACACAATGGGAGAGACTATTTGAAAACCACGTATCTGATATGGGTTTAATACCAGAATATATAAAGAAATCCTTCAAATTAACAACAAAAAGACAACTCAATTAAAAAGGGGGCAAAAGACTTGAACAGATCTCTCTCCAAAGAAGATATACAAATGGCTAGCAAGCACATAAAAAGAAGCTCAACATCATTAGCCATCAGGGAAATGCAAATCAAAACTATGAGATACCACTTCTCACTCTTCAGAATGGCTGCTACTAAAAAAAAAATATGGAAAATAACAAGTGTTGGGGAGGATATGGAGAAATAAGAACACTCATTCACCGACGGAAGGAACATAAAATGGTATAGCTGCTGTGGAAGACAGTTTGGCGGTTCCTCAGAAAGCTACAAAACTACCACAGACCCAGCACACTACTACTACGTCTATACCACAAATAATTGAAAGCAGGGACTCCAACAGATATGTGCACACCCATGTTCAAAGCAGCATTATTCAGATTCGCCAAAAGATGGAGGCACCCAAGTGCCCACAAACTGAAAAACGGATAAATAAAATGTGCTATATACATACAACGGGAAAGTATTCAGCTGTGAAAAGGAATGAAGTCCTGACACAGGCAACAACATGGATGAACACTGAGGACATCATGTGGAGTGAAATAAGCCAGACACAAAATAACAAAAACTGTATGCTCTCACTGATCTGAAACAACTAGAATGAGCAAATTCATGGGGTCAGAATCTGGAATACAGGTAAATAAGGGACGGGATGGGGACAGGGAATGGGAAGAAGGTTTAAAATGTATGATGGGAATGTTTTGGTAATGGATGGTGGTGATGGTAGCACTGCACTGTGAAAGCAATTAACAGCACTGAAATATACACGTAAATGTGATTAAAGAAGGAAAATTAGATTATAAATATAGTAATAGGATAAAACTTTTTTAAAAAAATTAATGGAACTACACTACACAGTGAATCCTAAATTAAACCATGGACTTTAGTCAATAGTACAATTATAAAAATGTGCTTTCATCAGGTGAAGCAAATGTTCCATACTGATGCAAGGTGTTAATAAGAGGGTGGTATATGGGAGTCCTGAATTCTATGCATAAGTGTTCTGTAACCCTGTAACTTCTCTAATAAAGGAAAAAAAGTTAGTAAGTTATCCCCAGCCGCACCAACAAAGACTTTTAAGGAATTGAGAAAAACACCGATGGGGGCATGCAGAGAGGACTCGCTCACGGAGCCAGAACTTGAGGACTGCAGGCCCCGGGCTCTCTGGTGACCTTTGGCGGGGACCGTGCTCTGCGGGGATCTCGTCAGATGGTCCGTTGCGGTGGGCGTCTGGACTAAAGGCCGGGTCCATGGGCCTGCTGGGATGAATGTCGGCCTTTCCCAGTGCCCACCAGGCTTCTCTGTGGATGCCCTGTATCTAGTTCTCCGCCTGCTCCTTTGTTCATTCATTTGTCCATTTGCCCAAGTCTGCCTGCCTGGGGCTCGGCTCTGGAGGGCTGGGGTGGCAGGATGGCCAAAGCAAGGCCTTCCTGACCAGTGAGCGAGAGGTTTGTACAGCTACCTCTTCTCCCCCCAGATGAGGGCAACTTGAAGGGACCCAAATCTCAAAGAAAAGATTCCTCACGCTACAACCACCAAAGTCACCAGCATTTCAGGAGGCTGTGGGGAGATGCATAATATCAAAATGGGAAGAAATGAAGAGGAAGAACCGTTCAGCAGAAGCACCAGAAGGTTCCTCAGGTGCTGAAAGAAGGAATCAGAAGGAGGCAAGGACTGTGGGTATTTACCCCCAACCCCAAACCCTGAGCCCACCTGGGCCGTGCTGCTGCCCCTACTTCCAACCTCTGATGACTGGTCCAACACAACCCTTTCCTAGGCGTCTGCCAAAAACTTTATCTATTTTGTTCATAAATATTTCCATATTATAATTATAAGAGAAATGCTATTTATTTAGATGTTAATTAAAGGCAAAAGACAAAAGGAAAAAAAAAGTATAGTGTGAGACTAAAAACACAAGCAACCAAAACTGCCCTGGAAAATTCTTTAATTCACTTAGCTTTGGATTCTTCTGCTTCTTGAGCTGAGAACCAGATGAAGGAGCTGCATGGTGTGTGGGGCCTAGTGGCACTGAAAAGTGTTTCTACATAGAACGTAGTCAGAGCCGTCCAGATGGAGCAGCTGAGCAGCCCTGGCTGGCATATTTTGTGGCATGGCGGGCAGGCCCCTGTCAGCTGAAGTGGGGAGCCATGGTGCAGCCAGGGGCTCCTGGGGGGGCTGGAAGGGAGACGAGGAGCACTCCCTCTCTTTCTTCTTGTTTTCTTTCCCCTCCTGCTTGTATTGCATGAGTACGCATAGTCGAATTCTCAAACACTGAAGGCTTGTACAATTCAATTCCACCATATAACAACCAAGGTTTTGTCTTTCAGTTTATGGAAGTGGCAAACCCCACTGGGGTGCACCTCCTGAGCCGGGACCAGTGCAGGCCCGAGGTGCCCACTGACCCCAGGTCTGACCGCGCACAGACCACACCGTGCTTCCCTGGCCAGCCCACCGAGGACACTCGAAGGTTGTGGGCTTACCGGGTTCTGTTTATGGAATACAAATGAATTATTCTTAAATGGCATCGCACTAACCAGCCTACTCTGTGAGTCCTGAGGGGAGGTTCTGAGGATAGCTGAGGTGAGCCAGTACTGATCGGCTCTCCACCCTGCTGAGGATCGACACACAGTTGTCGAGCGGCCGTTCTAGGCTTGGCGTGGCTCCAGATGCCGAGAAGACATCAGGGTGGCACTGGCCCTGCCGCAGAGCCTGCCCAGGTTTTCAGGTTTAAGGGCACAAAGCCAGTCCCACGCTCAGAGATGGAGAGGCAGCCGCACCCACAGTGAGCGCTCAAGCAGCTCTTAGCGCAGCGCCATCTGACTATATGCTCTGACTTGGATTCTGAAAACCCTGAAAACTCCAAGGAGTAGGCGAAGTAAGGCTCCTTAACAAAATGAAAAGGTCCACCGGATCTTAAAAAGTGGCCAGTTAATCTTCTGGACCCCACCCACTCACAAAACTCCTGGATGGGGCTTCACTCAAGTGCACCCAGGGCCCAGGGAATTGTGCTCAGGCGCTGTGTGCCGAAGCCGAGGCGCACTCGGGGGTGGCCTTACCTAGCTGGGAGAGGTCCAGCCTTGTCCAGTGCATTCCTGTGGGGCAGCTCTTGGACAGCGTCCTGATGAACACCCGGCCCAGGCTGTCCAAGGCCCACAGGGCATCGGGGCAGGCGGCGTAGGCCCTCATCTCAGTGTCGGGAGGCAGCTGCACAGTGGACGGGCGGGACTGCGCATCCTGGGCACTGACGCGGCACAGCTCCTGGCTGCTCTGGCACAGCCACAGGGAGCTTCCTGTGGATAGTTAGTGTTTACCGTCAACGTGCTGCCGCGCCGAGCCCCTGCCTTCAGAGCACATGGCGGCCTGTGCCTTCTGGCTGACACCCCAACACCCATGCACCTGCCCCAAACACTGGGCTGCTCCTGGCTCAACCTGGCGCACTTGCCAGCCAAGGGCTTGCTCTTTAATATGCAGTTTAAATATCAGACTCTGTAGTGGGAGTTTAATATGCAGTTTACATCAGATGTCAGAGGGAACCTCCATGACCAAGCCAGAGAGGAAGAGTCAAACCTAAGATATTTTAAAGAAATGGAAGGAAAGCAGGGCTAAGGGATGTTACCAGACTATTGCCTTGGGTTGGGGCTCTGGCCTTGGACATTTAAAATGGGCTGGGCAGTCTTGAACTTGAACAACACACCAGAGCTTTTCATATGGAACGTCAAACTTCACCAAGAGTGAAGGGGTGCCCAGCTGGCCCTCCAGCACAAGGGCATCTCTTCAGAGGGCAGTCCCCAGGCACTTGCCCTGTTCTTGTGGCGATGGGGGTGAGGAGGCTGCCGAGGGCTTGGGACCCTGGAGAGCCTTCCCTCCCCACCTTCACCTCAAAATTACACCATTCCAGTCACTCCGCCATTAACAGAGTTCTTTACATTTAACAAAGTCTGTTTAAAATGCAAATAATCACCAGGGAGGTTAAACGCTTTGCCATAGGTCCACAGACCTTTCCCTAAAATTTGTGGTAAGATGTTTGGAACTCAGAAATGTTTTCTGGATTTTGAAAGCCTAAGATAATAGGAAGGGCACAGGTCCAGGGAACAGCCCAGAGGAGGGGGGCGGAACCCCCTAGAGAAATGCAGCAGAAGGTGGGTGCATGGTCAGTGGGGGAGGTTGCGACTGTGTAAAAAGCCCTGTGTTGGGCCAGGTCAGGTTGTGCTGCCTGTGTGAACCGGTGCCAAACTTGGGAAATACCTTCCAGTTTTCAGGGCTTTCTGGATTTCAGAACTGTGTCAGAACAATCTGGCTTTTCTTGGACTGATCAGATCAGCTGCATCCGATGGGGACTAACCAACCTAATTCCTCTGAACCCCGTCTTATCCCTTAACCTCAGTGCAAACCTGGGAGCAGCCTGCCAGGGGCTCCCAGCTCCACACCCCACGCAGGTCAGGAGGAGGCAGGCCTCTGAAACGAAGGCTCTGCCGTAATGGGGTCAGAGGGGGGCTCAGGTCAGCCAGAGGCTGTGAACAAGAAGGGAAGAGGCTGCTGGGAGGTGAGGGAAGAACGTACGGGGAGACGGGGAGGCGCTCCAAGAAGGCCACGGCCTCCTGGTGGTGCTGTGGGCCCTGCTGTGGGCCTGGGGAGGCCCCTGCTGCCAGCTCCAGGTGTGACCACTGTCTGCTCCCCTCCTTCAGGGGGTGCTGTGCCTTGAGACTCCATCAGCTTCACCCTACCAGGTCCTCTCTCCGTGGCTCCCTTGGTCAAGTCTTGCCAGTGGCTCAGCCGGAAGTTCAGCTTCTCTGTCCCTGTCCCTGAGCTGCACAGCTGCACCCACCGTTACCAGCTAGGCCACTGGCTGACTGTGATTTTAACTTCTACAACTGCTGACATATGCACTGTGTTTCTCAGCCAAGCTCAGGTTGACCAACCTTCCTTTGTGGGAGCCGTTGAAGCCAACACAAAGGCCCATTTTGTTGCAGAAGCTGTCCCACGGGGAACAACACTATTCCAGTAAGTGCCTGGGAAGAATAAATAGGAAGAACATATTAAAGAAAGGAATAAAAGAACACTTCAGAGCCTCGGTTCTAGACTCCAGCTGGTCTTCCATATCTCTCATGACTACTTCTAGAGTGCCCTTAAGTTAGGAGATAAGAGCAGCCTGCTGCTTGTTGCTCTCTAATGCCACACTCCTGCCAGGGGCAGGGGAAGGAGGAGCTGGAGAGACCCACAGAGCAGGGGATTCCCTCACAACAGCACAACCCCCCACCCTGCGTGGGTTCACACCTGCGTGGGTTCACACCTGCATTCAGGGCCGCTCATAGCCTCCACCGCCAACGGTGGCAGTGATTCCCCTTCTCAGACCTCAGAGGTGGCCCCTTTTACCCAGTGGTAACTGAGCCCGTGCCATGCAGACACTGGGAGTCCAAGTTTTAGGACTGACAGATTGAAAACACAGCAGGAGACAGACTGATGATGGAACACAGGAAGTTCCTCTCCTACAAATGCTTCAATCCACTGGTGTGAGGTTATCTTTTCAAGTTGGGATTTTAAAGCAAAAGTGCTTTAAAGTGACGTCAAAGTGAATAAAAAGCCCCTGCCCACCTATGAGGCTTCCCTTTGCCACGTGGAACTCGTTCTTGCCCGAGGAGATCCAGACGCCGCTGTGGTTGACCCCGAGGAGGCTGGGCTGGCACTGGAGCTGCTGGGACCAGAATGCCGTGCGCAGCTTATCCGCCACCTTCTCGACGGGCACCTGTGCCACTGTGGCCACCGAGTGTGTGGCATGGAGCAGGGTCTGGAACAGGCTACACTGGTCAAATACCACGTAGTCCGTGATGCCCACCTAGGGAGGGACCGCAGAGCTGCCCTCAGGGCACAGCTGTGACCTCTGGACACTGACCGCTCGAGAGGAGACGCTGCCCGGCCTGACTTCCAAACGTCTAATAACCAGACGACCAACCGCCACATGTACATGTAAACATGCGCTTGTGTAACGACCGAGGCAAGTCAAGCAGGACATCACCAAACTGCCCACCGGGCTTACTTCCGAAGGCCAGATTCAAAGGGAGGGAGGGACGTGTTCACTGTCCATTTTTTTGTTTTTGTTTTGTTTTGTTTTCTTTGTTTTAAATTACTTTATTTATCAAATAAGCATCTCCAAACAAAATAAAGCAAAGCAATGGGAAAACAGTATGTTTTATACATTTCTATTACATGGTCTGCTGCAACAAGCAGGCACATTCTGTGATTATTAAGTACACAGAAGGTATTTTAAAACCATCTGTGTAGCGGTTTCAAATTTGGCCCAGTGGATCAGGTCAGAGACACTGGTGTTCACCCATATGCCCATCAGAACACGCACACCACATTGTGGTCTGACGGACACAGTGCAGCCCTAATGGAAATAACCCTGACCCAAGGAGACCCGTGATTTAAGTCTTCTGCACACTTCAGAACTGCTGATGGCCAGTGCAACACTCACCTCCTTTGGCAGATGAGGAGTGAGGCCAGAGCCATGGGTACCAAAGAGGGGGAAAGCATAAACCCCCTTAAAACACATCCCAGCCATTCCAGTTAGAACTAAGCCACAAGAAAAGTGAACTTGATTATACCCTTCTATTTCTCCAAGTATTTCTTTTTCTGGGAGGATGTGGAAAAATCCTTTTTGGTTTATTTACAGGGCTTTTGAACAAGTAGAGATAGATGAATTTTAATTGTGGGTTAGGTTTTTCAAACTATTATTTGGTCTCTTTTCTTAGCACATTTGTTCAGAATTAAACATCATTATTACCTAAGCTTCAAATGGATGCCACTGAGGTGTTTAGCACATAGTGATAAACTTATAAACACCTCCAAAAAATAAATAAAGCCTGCTTTATTTAAAGAGGGCTCTGCAAGTTATTTCCTAGGGTGAAAAGCCCTTGAAGTTTCTACTGTACTTAAGTACAGTGAAGTCTAACCCACCCAATACTAAAAGTGAGTATTTTAGTTTAATCCTACCTCTCCAATCTCTTTAAGGAAAAGAGAGAGGGGATCAAAAGGGGGAGCAGAATGCCGGACACAGTTGGACAGCCCGTGCACGCAGCGGAGTCCAGTGCCTACTTGCCACCAGTGGTCATCATCGCCTTGGGGTTTCTTGGGAACAACTCCAGTTCTGAACCACAAGTTTCCGTGGATGTCCAGGGCCCAGAGCGTCTGCTGATCCCCGAGGGTTATACAGACAGGTTCTAAAGCTTGCCTTTCACTGAAAATGAGAGAGACAACGTGTGAGTCAACGCCCCATGGCCAAAACGCCCAGCCTTTCCAGGACTGCCACCACCAGGCCGCCTGGACAGGCTGGGCATGGAAGCAGCAGCTGGAGTTTGAGTTAAATTACTGTGCAATATAAACCGTTCAAATGCTCAGTAGCTTCTGAAAGTCTCACATGAAGACCCCAACAGTAGGGAAGGCTCTTTAAGAAAAACAACCTAAGAAGACACCGTGCAGGCACATAAGCACTCCTGGCCTCCTCACCCCTCACCGGAAGGACGAGCTGAGACTCCCCAATGTGCCAGGCTGTGCCCTGCAGCAGCGCCTTGCGGGGAGACGCTGCTCTCTCTCTGCTGTGAACACCTTGGTGAGGCCTCTCCCTCCGAGGCTCCTCTGTGGGTCACTCTGCCGTGGTCCCTTCCTGACCTCTACAGGCACAGGTGCTGTGTACTCCCCTCCTGTAGGACCACGGAAGCTAACTGGCTCTAGACTAGGAGTCCCTGAGGGCAGGCTGTGTCTCTGCGCCCAGACCCACCCAGCACAGTTCTCCTAACAGGTACTCACCAAGGAATTACTGCGTTGCTATATTTAAACCAAGACCATTCTAATCTGAATTTTCTAAGGCCTCTGAATCCTTTCTCATTAACTGATTTGATAGTAACTCTGTTACTAAAGTCTTGAATGTTAAACAGTAGCCAAATAAATGAGAATTCAGAGACCAATTTTAACTAAGATGAAGATTTAAATATATTCATATATATATGGCCCAAAACAGAAAACACCAACAGTAGGCGGCTGTAAGTGCAGAGCCTGCCAGGAGAGACACGGGCTGTGGGAGGCTCCAAAGGGCTCCGGGGCGAGCAGCATTTCTGAACTGAGCCCCGACTCAGCGTCTGGCTTGCCTGTCAGAGGTGGGTACAGAAGTGTCTCCAAGATCAGGCTGCTAAAATAGGCTTCAACAATGCAAGAGAACCCGATTACCGTGGGAACACCCAGGGAGCCAGCTTTCCCAGGAAAGGCTCACACAGACACCCCGTGGACAATCAACCTGACTGAGCACAGAGGCTGGAACAAACCAGGTGCTAAACAGTTCTCTGCTCTCCTGGGCGATACCTGACGATGTCACACTTCCACTGCTCCCCTTCAGGACAGAAGCTGCTCACGCCCTCCCGGAACAGGAGGGCCCTCTGCTCGGTGAGCGCCCACACCACGCTGTTCCGGGCCGTGATCTGGGACAGAGGGCACGGACAGTCAACCTTTACGGCTCTGGCGCAAGGGCGGTCCACACTGAGACCTGCCGGAGAGACAGACAAGAAGCCCCCGAGGACACAAGACAGTCAGGACTCCACACCTCATGTTCATTCTGTCGCCTATTTATTTTCCCTTCTGGTATTTTCCTACATCCTTTCATAATAAACACATTTTCTTTCTAAGGTTTGGTGAATACAAAATGGTTAAGCATTTTTAGAATTCAGAATTCTCTGTTGTCCCTCAAGTAGCTTAAGAAGTTCTGAAAGATCATGAAAGCCGGGAGCAGGAGCACAGCTGGACCTCAAGCCGAGCAGGCCCAGGGCCCACACTCCTTGGGCTGCTGCGTCTGAACCCTGAGCCGTCCTCTACAGAACAGCTCCAGCAGAGCGGCTCCATCTTCCTCTGCTCTTTCCTGGTGGGTGCTTTCTGCTTCAAATGAAAACCTCCGATTTCCTGGATGAAATCTGAGGCTGGTAGAGGCACACGGCAAGGCTGAGGCCAGGCCCAAACTCAGGCTCCTCCCCCACTCCTTGGGGCTCTATTGCTCCAGCACATCTATGTGAGCTCGAAGGCCACTCTTAGGGAACCGGCAGAACAGCTGTCACCTGAAACCCTGTGTTTTGTGGCCTCAGCCTGCAATTAGCTCTCATTCTCAAATCTGCCCCTCAACTATCACAACAGCACACTGTGGCATCACGGTCCTTGAGGTGTAGGGGTGTATTTGTTTGTGCTGAACTCAGAGGGAATCACCAGGGGACTTCTTACACAGCAGGGTCTCGGGCCACCCCAAAGAGTCTCATCCAGGAGGGCTGCATGGGGCCAGCTCATCTGCAGCCACTGCCCCTGCCATTCCTATGGCACTTCTGGTTGGGAGCACTCCCACACCTCACCTCCAGCCACAAGCACCCCCTTTCCCTACCATGAACAACACTCAAGTGCTCCTGGGACCCAGATGTAAAGGAGGGAGTGCTGTGAGTGTGCTTTTACAGAACTCTTTCTGCTTGAAGGAAGACAGAGGAAGCAGGCTGGAGTGCCCGGGCAGCACGGTGGCTCCCACACCAGGCTTGGCTGCCCACCAGAGTGCAGGGCAGAAGCTCCGAGGACTGGCCTGCTCTTATTTGACTGGGATAGAGCCAGATGAACAAGGGCTTCCAACCCAGGGCATCACCCACGGTGGGCAGTTCATTTCAGAAATTAAAACGTTCCCTCAGCATCAGCACCATTAAAAGGTCAGAAGATTGCACTTTACACAAATCCAATATGCCCTCTGACAACCAAGGAGGAGCTTCTGCTCCACAAGCCTTCCCAGATATTGATAAATCTTGTTGCTTTCAGAAAATCATTTCCCATTTTGCTGTCAGCACATAAACACTGATTCTCATTACAGTTATTTTTAATAAACAAGTCCCACTGTGCCTCTTCCAGTAGCTGAAGGTTTCCCTCAGGGCAGTCTCCTAGAACAGGCTGAAGTGCCATCTAGAGCAAATCATTTTTTTTTTGTTTTTTTTCTGACCCAATGTAAATAAATTATAGAAAGTGGGCTTTGACCTGGCCAAAAAATTCAGTCACTTAAGCTTAAAGGGGGAGAAATGACTCTATGTAATCTGTTATTCTTTCCTCTTAAGACCTGGTATGGCAGGATAAGTGATACACAATGGATTAGCCGTAAGGAAAAGATGATTCTGTTCTTCGTTAAATGATCCTATTTAATTCTTGTCCTAGACATTTCTCATGGATTGCATTTGTGTCAATGGCAGGAAACTGTTAATACATTCCAAACGGCAAATACTCTCTTTCCAGAAGAGTTTTAATTCAATGGATTTTTAGCCCCTTCTTCTTTGTGCCCGCACCAAGCATCTCACTAACAGAGCAGGGTGCAGTAAAGAGCAATTACACCAGACCCAGCAGGGCGCTGGCGTAGATCCTGCGGTCACCTGTCTGCAGGTACAGGTCCCCGTTTGTTCGGATGATCCAGGCAGTGTCATCACTCAGAGCCACAAACACTGCCTGCGGCAGAGCTTCGTACCAGTGACGCTTCCCCTTGATGGTCACTTTTCCACAAGCAAAAGCCCTGTTAGATTTCTGTTCAATCTTCCAGAGAAGGGCTCCTGTAAAACACAATAATTCCATTCATTACACAATAAATACTGAAGTTCTCTATACTAAAAAGTTAACTTCTTCTAAAAAGAAGAATAAGCTAAACCCAAAGCTGGCAGAGGGGAGGAAATTAAATAAAGAGTAGATAGAGATTAAATGAAACAGAGAATCGAGAAACAAAAAGAAAAACCAACTAAACCAAATGTTTGTTCTTTGAAACGATCAACAAAATCGACAAAACTTTAGCTAGAGTGATTAAGAGAAAAAGAAGAGATTCAAATTACTAAAATCAGAAACGAAAGAGGGGTCATCACTACTAACTTTTCAGAAATAAAAAGGATTACTAGAGAATACCATGAACAACTGTATGCCAACAAATTAGATAACCTAGGTGAAATGGACAAATTCCTAGAAACACATGAACTACCAAAACTAACTCAAGAAGAAATAGAAAATCTGAATAGACCTACAGCAAGTGAGGAGATGGAATGAATCATCAAAAACCTCCCAACAAAGAAAAGCCCAGCAGCAGAGGGCTTCACTGGTAAATGGGTTAGCCACAGGAGACGATTCTGATTCTGCACCTCACTAAATCCTGTGCAAACTCTTCCAAAAAACTAAAGAGGAAGGAACACTCCCTAACTCATTTCCCTGATAACCAAAGCCAAAGGCATTTTAAGAAAACTACAGACCAATATCCTTCATAAATAGACACAAAAATCCTCATCAATACATTTGCAAACTGAATTCTGCATTATAAAAGGATTATACATCATGACCAACATATGAAAATCAATAAAAGCAATGAACCACATTAATAGAATGAAGGAAAAAACCCCACAATCATCCTAATTGATGTAGAAAAAGCATTCGACAAATCCAACACACACTTTCGTATTAAAAACACTCAATAAATTAGTAATAGAAGGGAATTTCCTCAACATGTTAGAAGGCATACATGAAAAACCCATAGCTAACATCATACTCAGTGGTGAAAGACAAACACTCTTTTCCTAAGATCAGGAACAAGACAAGGATGTCTGCTTTCACCACTGCTATTCAACATTACAAATTTTTAGCCAGAGTAACTAGGCAAGAAAAAGAAATAAAAGGGATCCAAATTAGAAAGGAAGAAGTAAAACTATTTCTGTTCACAGATGACATGACATTATGCAGAAAACCCAATGAATACACACATACAACCTGTTAGAACTAATAAACAAATCCACTAAAGTTGCAAGATACAAAACACACAAAATCCAGCTATATTTGTATACACTAGCAATGATTAATCTAAAAAGAAAATTAAGAAAACAATTCCATCTACAGTAACATTGAAAAGAAAAAATAATACTTAGGAATAAATTTAACCAAGCAAGCCAAGATCTGTACACTGAAAATTATAAAACACTGCTGAACTAAATTAAAGGCAACCTAAATAAGTGGAATGATAACTCATGTTCATTTGAAGACTTAACACTGTTATGTCGATGCAATCCCGATGAAAAGCCCAATGGCATTCTTTTTTGCAGAAATGGAAAAACCAATTCTAAAATTCATATGGTATTTAGAATAGACAAAACAATCTTGAAAAAGAACAAAGTTGGAACTCAGACTTCCCTATTCAAAACTTACTAGGCATCATAAGAGTCTCCTCCTGGGTGCCTCTTTGTTGCTCAGATGTGGCCCTCTCTTTCTCCAACTGAGCCACCATGACAGGTAAACTCGCTGCGCTCCCCTCTACGTGGGACCCGATGCCCAGGGGTGTGAACATCCCTGGCAATGCAGGATATGACTCCCGGGGATGAATCTGGACCCGGCATCATGGGACTGAGAGTATCTTCTTGAACAAAAGGGGGATGCAAAATGAGATGAAATAGAGTCGGTGGCTGAGAGATCTCAAATGGAGTCAAGAGGTCACTCTGGTGGACATTCTTATGTGCTATATAGAAAACACCTCTTAGTTTTTAACGTATTACAATGGCTAGAAGTAAATACCTGAAACTACCAAACTCCAACCCAGCAGTCTGGACTCCTGAAGATGATTATATAATGTAGATTGCAAGGTGTGATAGTGTGATTGTGAAAACCTTGTAGATCATACCCCCTTTATCTAGTGTATGGATGGATGAGTAGAAAGACGGGGATAAAAACTAAATGACAGGGATGGGGGGATGGTTTGGGTGTTCTTTTTTCATTTTTATTTTTTATTCTTGTTC